>JZKD02S1736649.1:7539-21520 GCA_000966675.3 Picea glauca | reverse complement strand
AACTAAACCCTTTTGCTTGAGATTTATCAATTGGCTAAAGAAGGTATTGCTCCTTGTATCCTCATAGTGTGCTATCATTTCTTCCATGAAAATTGTCCAAGTGACAAGCGATTTGTGAGAACAAAGCCATCGATACCAAACAAATTGATTGGGTTCTAAATATAAAGAAGCATTTCGTACCTTTTGTGTATGTGGCACATTATGTATATCAAAGAATTGCTCCATCCGAAGTATCCATGTGATTGGGTCTCTGCCATCATACTTCCTCATATCAATCTTAGGAATGTGGTTCATCTTCAACCCAAAGTTGGAGTTTCTCCATTCTTGATTCACCTTCCTTGTGTCATCATCATGAATTTCATGGGATACATTTTCACTTTCAGGTGTTCTCTTTATTAGGAAATTTTTCAATCCTTCCATGATCTCCCCTTTTAAACCATCCATCTTAATATCCAACTTAGCTTCCATTGAATCCATCATCTCTTGTAGTTCATATTTGGTTACTCTCTTCTTTTGTAAATCATTTATGTCCCTACGCATTTCTTCACCTTCATCAAGAGTCCAACTAGGATTGTCTGGAGGCTTATTTGGTGTAGAAGTTCCCTTTTTTGGTGGCATGTTGGCCAAGTATCACTTTAAACCTTGATTTTGAGGTGGTTCTGCTGGAGAATCTTCATTTTATTGTATCTCCAAATTTCGGCCCTTCTAAGTATGAAATTTTATTTTGTGTAGGTCTCCGATGATTCTTCTCTTCAATGCCATAGTTCTGATAAAAATTGGATGTGCCAAGTGGAATTCACAGTAACTTCCCCGCAACTTGTTGCTTTTTTTCCTTTCCAGGAGATCTCACTTGTATAGCATGCCCCGCACAAAATAATTGACATAAAATTCTGAAACTCATACCAGAACTACTACAGGCTGTCCACTATCCAATGCAACTAGTATCACTCAATTTGGATACTCTGGGGCGAATTTATGATTGTTTTACCCGGAACACCTTCTTGAGACTAGTCAGATACCCTATCTTCCACATGGTGTATATACAAATTTAAGATGACCCAGAAGCTGAAATTTCTACCACAAATACCGTACTAATTTCTAAGAATATCCTCTAGAGTTCAGGGTCTGAAACATTACAGAAACATTTTTATAGCGAAAATTCCGCAATAACTCAATTCAGGATGATTCCAGAACCCTATATTACAAAGGTTGTATCTCCGAAAGTATAAGGCCTCGGGAGCTAAAATTTTAACCCAAAATACCTTGATCCATATACTAAATATCCTCCAAGTAATTCCTTCTGAATCATTGTAGAAAAAAAGTTATAGCGAAAATTTCACGATGTCTCAGATGTAGCAGTGAAACCACAAGACCTTGAGCTCTGATACCAAATGTTAAGAACCAAATATCAATATAGCATAGAAAAACCTAAGAATAAGTACTAAATGCCTTGAAAAAGAGATAATTTCAAATAATAAGCCTATTTGAGGGGGCAACCTCCTTTTACCCCACATAAATGTTCAAGTACAAGATGATTCCAAATGAAAATGTCTTCTTGGTATATATAGAAGACTAGGAGGTATAATTACAACTAATGGTATAAAGCCAACATAAATAAAATAACATTACTAATGTAATATGCCCCAATTAAGGGGTAATGAGCCAATATTAGGGCTTAACAGATTTCCTATTGGAGACATGTTTTTTGTGACACGTATTTTAGCAAGATGGAGATGAATTTCAAGAAACTGAGAGAGGTTTTTTTTAGAACGAGCTTATATGAAAAAAAAGTTCTCAAATTTTACACAGCTATTACAGTTTAAGAATTACATGTGTCATTTTTAAGCCTATTTTTTCTCCTGAAAAACAGGAGATCAATTAATACGAGTCATGTTCTAGTTGTAACTGTTTCTATTTTGGGAAAGGGGTTGGAGTTCGAAGTTGTGAGCTAGAAAAGGGAATTTAGTGCTATATATTTCATTGTAAAAGAGTAGAGAAGGGGGGGGGGGTGTATTTCAGCCAGGAAGGAGAAAGGGTTGTGTGTAAATTTATCAAAATGTCCTGATGAATTAATACAGTAGTACAATGCTCTCTGATAGATGAGAATCATCACGTTGTATTCTTTAGTGTGTTTTCCTTTGTTTCACATTCATTTCATTTCTGTTCTTTTTTTTTAAGCATAGCTAAGAGTACATGACTGTAATTCATCCTTGATAGATGGTCCTTTCATATGGTTAATGCATTTGTCATGTTTAATGATTACAGGTCCATAATTCACTCTCTGTTAAGTGTTATGTTCATTATATTCAGCCTGATGTTATTTCTTCTAAAGTTACAATTGAGAATTCATGTTTGTTTGATGCTCTCATTTGTAATGGGATTTTCTCTTTTCTATCTTGCCATCATCTGAATACTATTTATTGTTGAAGGATATGCTTATTTTGCCTTCGTTCCCTTAGGAGTACATTAGTTGTATTAATTTTCATAGTATATCTCAGGATTTGACCCCATTGCCCAATGTTTTCTTCCTCTTGTTTGTCCTACCAACCCTTTTAAAATCCTAAACAAGCCTGTCCTATTGTAGAATATGACCTCTGTGTGTTCATTTCCAAATCTTTTTGACTATTTTCATTCTTTACATGTTTGAGAGAGCTCTCTCTGGTTGGAAGGGTCAGAATCCAACCTAAAGTTGGTTTGTAGGTTACCTTGGAATTTCTTTGATGCAACCCAAAGAAATTATCGAGTGCTAACATTCTGGCGTCGTTGTCGGGGAGTGAAGGTGAAATCTTCCCTGGGATAAACAACAAATTTCATATCTGAGTACTGATGGTGGAAAGTATTCAAACACAGAAAGGTTGTACATCATTCACCTAGCGACTCCATTTTCAAGAATCTAGAATTCAAAATTTTCATGGCGACTCCACTCTCTAAAGACTTAGTAGCCTAAAGATTTTATTGATGACTCCACTACTTCAATATGGATCACATATCTACAAGGTCTGCTCCAATGAATCACTCTCATATTCCTGGCTTTCCAAATTATATTCCTCACATAGATTGGCAAAAATATTTTCCTTAATTCAAATATGGAAAAGGAAATGATGCTTCCTTGCACTTGATTAGATTTCACTTGCACATATGTAAGTTGGGGGTTGAATTTCATGAGGATTGTTTGATGAAAATGTTTATGGCTACTCTAGAGGGGAAAGCAATATTATGGTATGAAGATTTAAAACCAGGCAGCTTATACTCTCTTAAGGATTTCCACATAACATTCTTTAAGCATTATGGAGAATCTAATCCTTCATTCTTGGTGTTTGAAGATTGTTGTGAATTTTGTGAACATTTCATTACGTACCTTGAAAATGTTTTTGGTAATGAAGAGTGTATGAATGATGAAATCATAGAAACCCTTTATGAATATTCACCCCAACAAAAAATAGAAGTCCATCCTTTGGGTCAAGATGAATTTGATCAAGAAATTGTTGCTAAAAGTCATTTTCCTTCTCCTGAACTTGATGAAGATATTCAACAATATTTTCAGCAAAACAAAGTGTTTCAAAGTTTTCTTTCTTCCCCTGTGAATGATGTGGTTGTTCAAATTCTAAGTGGCCTAGACATGGATGAGGGTTCTAAAACTGCATCTATGGAAACTTCAAGAAGTGAACAAGCACATGACATAGAGTTTCAGGAAAGCAACAAAAAAATGTATGCCACTTTTCAATCAGAAATACAGAAAGATAATGAAGAGGCAGGTGTTTTATTTGATTCCATTGAAAACATGGTTTTGAAAATGCATCCATGGAAACTCTAGACTGTGAAATAGTTCAAGTTGTTAGGTTTTCACATTTGCAAGAAGATTATGAGCAAGAACTTATTTCCATTCATTCATTTGAAATTCAAAATGACAGTCCTCAAGAAAATTTCCAGAAGGTTAATAAAACCAAATCAGAATTGTTTGATGAACAAGAGGATAGCCTTGATGCACATAATATGGCTGTCATATTTGAAGATGTTCAATAATGTATGAATGTTTTTTTTTATATGCATGGAAGAGTAGACAAACCTATTGTTAACATTTCATTTGAAAATGTTCTCAGAACTAAAGAAATAGAGCAAGAACAACAAACACGTATAAAAGAGGCTTGTCTTTATGTTTTTGTTCATCAAGAAGAAATGATTTTTCATGGTTTTCAAGATCCTGTGGCCATCCCTATTACAGTCATAAGTGAAGAAGGAATTTCTTTCATTCATAAGCTCAGATTTTGGATTCAACGTTTTTTTTAGCTGCCATTTTTTACATTTGTCTTCATGCTTAAGAAAAATGTGAGCAGAGGAAAATCGGGAAGCCAATTTCTTGATTGGCTACATTGGCACTTTAGCATCACTTGATTGAGTATTCATTTCAACATTTTTAGAGTAGATAGGAGTGTGAAAATAATCTTGATGGTCAAGCAGTTTTCAGTTTGGGTTTTCAGCAGTGTGTACATTCAGATTGTAGTGGTGTATTTAGCGTTTAGTTTTCAGTTGAGAGAAGTGTACAAACTTTGGTTTTTAGTGGATACTGGTGGTAGGTCAGAGCAGGGTACACACATGTTTTTGGAGCAGCCCAATGGATCAGGCACCGGGCCTACGAGTTCTTTGCTACCTCACTGGGAGGATAGCATCCCTGTTGGAGCCAATGTTTTCACATGCTAATTTGTATTAATTTTTCCAAAGCATCTTGTGTTTGTGTTATATTTCCACTAAGATTTTAAAACTTTTTCACTAGCTCCGTCAAGATCCCATCACCTAAATCCTTCACTCAACTAATCATCCAAAATAGTCATGTCCTCCATGATTCAAAATTCGCAAATATCACAAACCTATATCTAGCCTTAATGCTTATCTAAATCCCCTGGTTCCATCACTTCATTCATTTTTACCCTTATTATCATATTCCCGTTGAAAATTAAAAATATTCCTTTTATTAATCTTAAGCACCCTTATCCTATCCACAAAGTTACGTGATGAGCCTCATATGCCCAAAGTCCTTAGAAAATGGAAAAATGTTTTTTATTATTAATATAAATATTTTTATATTAAAATATTTATATTAATATTTAATCCAATATTTAATTCATGACCTCACGTCAAATCATGGGCATGAATCTCAATTTTTAATATTGAAAAGTCAAAAGGTGGAAGGCGGGCGCATATACATTTCGGGGGTTGAAAGTAAACGGAGGTTAATTTTTTAAGGCGGGACGAAATCCAAACCACCGGGTTTTAAGTTGGAGTACGTGTCCTTAAATGATGCATTTCGGGGGTAAGAGTGGTGTGGAGTAAGACCACTCCTCCCAGGCCTGAAATAATATTGCAACCATTTATTATATGGTTTATGTGCGGAATATTTTCCAGGAGTGTGTTTCAATAATAATCATGGAATTTCCAATAAATGAAATTCTTCCTCACGGTGAAATTTTTTTACAGAGGTAAAATTTAAATTTTACAGAGCAAAGAAATTATTTTTTATTGCTATGGAAAAAAATCATAAAGAAAAAAATGTATGTGAACGAAAGATTTGAACAATTATTTATCCAAGGTTTTCACAGAAGTAAAAGGGGAAGATCAACAAATATTTTCATACGTTACCAAGATGGTTTCCATGACGGTTTCCAAGACATGGTTTTCAAAACCATGAGAAACAAACTAGCAAATAGTTTTCACAGTGAAATGGTAAATTGGGCAAAACAAGACATGGTTTTCAAAACCAAGGGAAGCAAACAATAAAGGGTTTTTCAAAACCACGAGCATGAATTAAATTATGGAACTTTAATTTTAGAGGATAAAAAATATCTGGGAATTATTTTTATTCAAATATATTATTCTCAAATATTTAAGGAGAATATGGATAAATAAAATTAAATTTGAAAAAAAACACAAGTGGCATTTCAAAGAGGATGTGGCAATCAGTTTCCACAACAGTTGAGACTTACAAGACGATTTCCATATTAACCAGAATGAGTTTTCAAAATTCAAAGGAGGTTATTTTTAAGAATGGACCCTAGAACATTAACCTTGTTCATTTTTCACACAGGTGTTATGGATTGGTAGATTCGAAGGAATCTTGGAGCCATATTTTTAAGTTATGATTTCCTGTTTGAGACATGTTTTTGTGACACCTATTACGACAAGCTAGAGATGAATTTAAAGCAACTGAGAGAGGTTTTTCTTTAGAACAATCTTATATACAAAAACCATTCTCAAATTTTACACAGCTATTACGGTTTGAGAATTATAGGTGTCGTTTTGAAGCCTATTTTTCTCCTGAAAAATAGGAGATCTATTAAAACGTGTCATGTTCTATTTGTAACTATTTCTATTTTGGGAAAGGGGTTGGAGTTCAAAGTTGTGATCTGGAAAGGGGAATTTAGTGCTATATATTTCATTGTCAAAGATTAGAGAATGAGGGGGACTTTCATCCAGGAAGGAGAAGGGACTGTGTGTAAATTTCTCAGAATGTCCTTATGAATTAATACAGTAGTACAGTGTTCTCTGATAGCCGAGATTCATCACAGTGTATTCTTTAGTGTGTTTTCCTCTATTTCACATTCATTTCATTTCTGTTCTTTTTTCTAAGCATAGCTAAGAGTACATGACTGGAATTCATCCTTGATAGATGGTCCTTTCATATGGTTAATGCAGTTGTCGTGTTTAATGATTAGAGGTCCAGAATTGACTCTATGTTAAGTACTATGTTCATTGTAGTCAGCCTGATGTTATTTCTTCTAAAGTTACAATTGAGAATTCATCTTTGTTTGATGCTCTCATTTGTAATGGGATTTTCTCTTTTATGTCTTGCCATCATCTGAATACTATTTATTTCTGAAGGATATGCTTATTTTGCTTATGTTCCCTCATGAGTACATTAGTTGTATTAGTATTCATAGTATATCTCAGGATTTTACCCCATTGCCCAATGTTTTCTTCCTCTTGTTTTTCCTACCAGCCCTTTTAAAAACCTAAACAAGCCTGTCCTATTGCAGAATATGACCTTTGTATGTTCATTTCCAAATTGTTTTGAGTATTTTCAGTCTTTACATGTTTGATAGATCCCTCTCTGGTTGGAAGGGTCAGAATCCAACCTAAAGTTGGTTTGTAGGTTACCTTGGAATTTCTTTGGTGCAGCCCAAAGAAATTATCGAGTGCTAACAATGTGCTTAAAAATAAAGTGGCAACACATGTAATGAAAAATGAGTATGTGTAAAAGGAATGACAAATAAGATGATATAATATAAGGAACGTTAGTGAACTATAGAGAAGATGCTATGGAGTAGTATAATGAAAATTTTAAGGGATTCCATAAGAGGGCCTTACGCATGGTAGTAAGAGGGCCTGTATTGTGAATATGAAGCTTTAGTTAAGAACACAAATGGAAATATTGTGATGATTTGTTGTATTACATCATGGTTTGTGATATGGTATTTGGACATTTTGTTAACAATTGACGTGATATTGACCCAACTTATGCTCAATTATGCATTTATTTGTTAAGTTAAATTGAGTCTGTTACTAAGGGATTATGACAATGGGTGCATGTAACTAAAATACTTACTATATACCACCACTTTGTGTGAAGATGAAATTACAGTTAAATCAAAAATTTTGCAACAAGAAATGCATGCTCAGTGCAACATTTATGATGTTCACTTAAAGGAAAATTTATGTATTACTTAGGGGAAACCAATTTACAAGTTGAATGACACACAATATGAATATTCATCCCACTATTGAACTTATTTAATTGTAATATGAAGGAACTTGAAAAGTGCTAGTGATGCAACCAAAAGGGATGGAGGCCAAAGTCAGTAAGTATCTTGTAAGTATAAAGGATATAAAGTTGAGACGTATGAAGAGAAATTGTGAGAAAAGAATGCCTTAAAGACAAGTAATTGTATAGTGTGGAATGGACCCTAGTAGGAAACTTACTCTTGATTTGTTATGCTCACTAAAACAAGGTATACATGGTGCTCATTACACATAGACATGTTTGTAATAGTAAATTGTTGATATAAAGCATGATTTTCCTTGACTTTGATGAAAAGAATCCTATACTAAACATTTAATTTGGTCAATATTTAATTTTTACGACTTAAGAAGAAAGCGAGATTGAGGAGAATGGCCAAACCATGAAGTGACGACGTCACATGACAATTTATTAGCAATGTCTTAGTCAATGTTCTTAAGCATGGAAATTTTTTGTATGCCAATCTTATTAGTGATGACATGTGTCTTGTCAAGCTAGAATGATAATTAAAGTCAATAATGATATTTTTATATACAATTATCAAGATATTCTAGGTGGGATTATATCTATGCCTTAATGAAATTTATATTGAACTAAAAATAAGAGGCAATTAACTAGAGATCCGAACATGAGCTAAGGTTTTAACTAGTGGTCAAATCAATAGAATATACTTTAAATATGGGGTCTCTTAGGATGGATAAATATACAAAATAAGTGTCTTGGCATTAATTAAGTTACAAATGGTAATAAGATAGATTCATGACATGGTAAGGTCCCTAATAAATAAGGGTAGTTTAAATCAATATATCAATATCTTCAACATGTTTCTAATGAAGTCAAGGTTCAGTGGGACTAGTATATCACAGAGTTTCCTATCTGAGAAGACATAGAGAAGTTGTGTTATAAATTACCCTCTTGTTGTGAATGACCATAACTTTGGAACGAAGTTTCTTGAAGGGTAGGTGTATGTAACGCCCCATATTTTGGCCATAGGTAGTTATAACTTTGATTTTTCTCATCTTTGTAATTTATTTCTTAGTAACTATTTGGACTAAGTTAGACTAATACAGACATGTGAGAAGTGTACATATGGACCTATTTATGTATTTCATAATATTACTTTTGGTGTTATATGTTCATGATGATGATCGTTAAGTCATTTGGTTAAACATACAAATTTAAATGTGAAATTTTAGTACATGGATACTAGTTCAAAATTATGGTGTGAATGTATAACAGATGTTAGACTTGTTGTAAATAAGAATACATTTCCTAATTGGTTGTCCATGCCAATATGGATTTTCATATGAAATTTGTTATGTATCTACATGGATATGTGTATTGGTGAGATAACCTATAGGTCAACGAGCCATGACTATAGCGTTGAGGTAACTCAGATGTCGTAGACATCAAGAAGATATTGTGTGATATAAGTTTTACTTATGATCTAATTTATGCCGCTATGATCTTTGATAAGTGTGGTTTTGACAGGACTCATAGCTTGCTCAAAGTGGTTGTTCGATGATGTGACTCTAAAAACAGTATTTGCACAGTATGGCTTGATATGGGGTGTTGACCATAGTTTTATTAGGAAGGGTGGAGGTATTGTCCATCGAGTATCCCATTGAACATAGTTGTATCAGGAGGGGTGAAGGTATTTCCCACTGTGTATCCTCTGAAACCTAGAGTTGTGGGAGAGTTGTGTGAAGTCACACTCTCCTAGACGTGTGATAGAAACTGTTAGTTTCCTGCTGGGGAAGCTTGGTCGATATGTATGAGACTTCCTCTTACATGTCCTATCTGGAGTCAGATACATATAGTTGATACTCTAGCTTAGTCCAACAGAGGAAATGATAAGATGAAAGATTGAAGTAGGCTAGGAAGGAAGGAAGGACGATTCGATGTTAGTTGAGAATATTACTTGGGGATTAGTTGTGTCACTCTTGTTTTCTCACATGGTTCCAGAATGATCATTTTTATTTATTTTTTATATTTCAAGTGTAATGATCAATTGTTGATGAATTATTGTAGTTTTGTAAGTTAAAATTATTGAATGATGCATTTGTTGTCCTGCATGACTTGGTGTGATCATACATGAACTATGCACTAGAGGCAGTGCTTGTTTACCGTTAGCACGTGCACAAACTATGTGTCTGTTAACTACACACACATACCCTACACATGTACACTAGTACGATTAATTAATGTATTAATCATTAAATTGGATTATTAACTATTTAATTGAATGGCTTAATGACTATGTAAATTATGTTGTATACAAAATATCTAGTAGTCTTAAATACCTTCTTCGAATTTGATTAATGGTTGGTATGGTGAATTAAATGAGTATGGTGGGTTTTCATGTACATTTTGGGGAAAATTGTTAAGTTGCATTTATAAGATAGCATGAGAAGAAAGACTTTTCATTTTATTTATTGTTATTTTATGTAAGTCATTTATATTTTAATTTATTTTGATTTTCTCAAAAATATAGATAAGAGAGGTTGATGGCTAATAATGAGGGTGGTTGAGGAGAGTTGGGGTGGGGGTATGGAAACTTGATAAATAGGAAGAGAAAATGGTGCTGAAGGTGGTGTTGAGAAGTTGGATCATGTTGAGAGGTTGGATAATTCTTGCAAGATATATTTCTTGTGATAGTCTTCTTAAAGCATATGTGTTTTTCTCTTCTTGGAGTCACGGGCACAGGGGGGAAAGAAACCGAAAGGTTTATTGGAGCTAGGAAGTTGACTAGGATTGTAGTTGGTAGGGAGGATTTCGTTGTTTCACTCTAGAAAAGTGGAAAATAATGCTCGGAAACATATTCCTACTACTCACGGGACTACATTTAGTTATGTTTCTATTTAAATATGTTAATCATAAAGTTAACTTCTTATTTATCTCATCCTATTATTTAGATGTGTATATTTGGATTCAAATTTGGAATATTTAGCATTAGAAAAATTGTAAAAGAGTTATGAATATGTTGTAGGTTATTCCATAGATGAAAGAAAAAAAAATTGTTTACACTTAATGCATGTGTTTAAATTATAAAAAATGATTTAGTATCATGTCATGGTTAGGTGTTACACTAAAAATAGAAAGGTTATGCACTAGAAATAGGTTGTATGTGGAGCACTCTCCAACGATCACGAATACACACAGTGTGCCAAGTAAAGTGCCACATATGTAATTTCTCCTCACTATTAAATAAAGCACACAAGGCATCCTTAAGTTGGGCATTCCACTTAACCACTTTGTATGCATTAAATTAGAATCAAACATGGAAGGAATATTCCTCAAATATTGTGCCCTCTAGCTAGGAAAATATGATGCAAAAGAAAGTGGATGCAAATCCATGCTAAAACACCCAAAAGGCCAAATGAAATCACCCTTTTCCATTTTTTAACTTGTAAAGATTGTTATAGAAGAACCACCCCTTTCATTCCAACCCACAAAAAGACCATATCTTCACAAATGAACACCTCCACCCAGGCACTGGAAATGATATAGATGCATAAATAGAGCTATTTTATCTCATTTAGATGCCAAGTGTGAATCTGAACTTTCCTGACACACCTTTATTACTATTGTTTTAAGTACAAAATATAATTTATAGAAAAATTGAATGGAGATTCACTTAGACAATATCAATTCAAGTGAATCTTTTAATCCTTTGCATTAAAAAGGTTTGTTTCTCTTCTGAAGACGAATTCCGATACATGCTTCTCACACACTTGAGACATCATACCAAAACCTCTCATTGCTATCATTCTCATTTAAACTTCATTATGGTGTTCTTTTGGAATTCGAAATCCCTTTGTAAAAGATAGTAATGATATTTGGAATACATGTTTAGGCGTGTTAACTTCAAATATGTAAACAAAATAACAGTAACGATATTATTTTCCTTGATTGTATCTATTACCAAAATAATATTTTTTTGGTTTTTTTGAGCAAAATGAAATGAGTTTCCATTCCCAAACTATTCAAACTGCCATATCTTCCACCTCTTGAAATTCAATCCACAAAATTTATAATCATGACAACTTGTATTTCAACCTCTTTATCTAATCCTTTCCTTAGCAAATAAGTTGAATAATAGGTCTTCATGATTCCGAGTTTTGCAACCAACTATGCAACATGTTTATGTTGATCAAATTATGCATGATGTCAATCTTAAAATAGTAGTTAAGTAGGCACCCTAGGTCTTGGGATGAATAGCTTGTATACATCCAACACTCTTCTAATAGAGCATTGCATACATTCACTCAAAAGTGTCCTCCTGAAAATTGTTTGGCTTGTTTTCCACCATCACCATTTGATGTTGTTTATGAAAAGAAAGAAGAAAGTAAGAAGAAAGAACATGAGGAGAAAAACATAGAAATTTGATTCAAAGGATCAAGCAAATCCACCTCAAGGTATAGGAGTGGATTAAAGAGAGCCAAGAAAAATATCAACTTCAAAATTATCCACACAAGAAAGATCACAAGTTTCACAATCCTCTTAGCTTGCATATATGTTGCAAATTTGTTCCCACCAAGCATGATATTTTGTAGCACACATTCTTGTATTCCTCTAGAAGAATAAAAGGTTTACATCCATTTATATTGAGCCCATACATCCCCTAGAGTTGTAACCAAAGCTCTGATACCAATTGTAATATCCCCATAAATATTAATACACCCTAATCATTAGTATCCATTTTCATGTGGATTTCTAAAGTTTCTCCAAAACAAGTCATGAGAAAAAAATACGAATATGAATACAAGTTATTAAGACCAATGAGGTTTGGACACAAAAAGACCAATGAAACGGACAACTGGTACATATAGGAAAATTCATCACCATTAGTGTGTATTGTTAAGTGGCTCATAAACATCCATTTTTCTCTTCAAATTGATTCTTTTGTCTATGATGGTGGCCTAGATTTGAATAGTTATAACATTTATAGCATTTCAACTTACATTGTTAAAAGAGGGTTTCCAGATTCCATAAACCATATAAAAATAAGGTTCTACAGTTAGACCTTCATTTTTAGATAAAAGGAAAAAAATCAACATTTAGACCTCCATACCATGACCTAAGAAAGAAAAATACTAGATATATCAAGGCCATCTATGAAAAATCTCGCTTTTTAGCAATAGATACCATATTATTAAACACACAAGATCCACTTGAGGAAGCTTAGTTTTTTACTAATCTAGAGAACAAAGTTACCAAGGGCCCAACAAAATGAAACCAATTCACTCATCATCATTGATGCTATATTTGTACAAATATAGGTAATCAAGAATAGGTCCTCTATAGAGTGCCATTTATTTTCAGAGCGCTCAATATCTTTAGAGAGCTATTTATTTCTTCCAAGATACAAGATTCGATATTCCAACATTAAATTTGATGATTTTAGTATAAGATCTTTGTAATTATCATTCAACTCTGTTTTAGGTCATTAGAAAAGCATACTTGGTTGTGGAATATTTTCTGAAATTATACTATGTTAATTGTGGCAATTGAATCAACGTGAAGAGAGGATTGGGTGATACCAATTGGAAAGCATATATAGGGTAACAAGCATGTTTATTCTTGTGCTCTCTCTTTGTGAAACAACAAATTGTTCACTTGCCTCCTGCCTAGTCCAAGAGGCGGATTTGGGAGCGACGGAATGAAGCGAGGCGAGCCAACGCGGCTAGGGCCCAAACCCTAGCCGCCCCCGGTCTGGATTTTAGTTTGCAGGAGCTCGGATGCAGTCGATCAAAGCGTTCCTCCCACGATTTGCACGCCAGAGTGTCCCTCCCACGATTTGCAGCGGCCAGAACGTTCCCCCGACGATCTGCACGCGATTTTGAGCAGCGGTTGTGCCTCTGCGAAATTCTTGTATGAAGGTGGCCGCCGCCTTGCTACAATGGCCCCAAAAACAATTGCCGAGATGGAAGAAGATCCACTGGAAGCATTCAAAGCATTAGTCCGCTCGGCAGGACCTAAATCCAAGCCTCCTATCCCATCTAAGTTTGTTAAGAAGTTCGAGGAGATCCCTTCACTGGAGCTGGCTCCAGAGGAGCCTTGCAATCTTGCCCTCATTCTAGCAGAAAATGCCCTCATCGGTAAGTTTACGGGGTTATGGCCCAGCCCCAAAACGGTGGAGGCATGGATGGATGATCGTTGGAAGTCACTGATACAGGGAGAAGTCTCTTT
>JZKD02S1736638.1:93827-117392 GCA_000966675.3 Picea glauca | reverse complement strand
TGGGTTTTGTATATGCATGTGCATTTTCCTTCATGTCCAAATACCTTTATCAATCTTGCGGTCCAAAACCCATGACTAGGGTTGACATCAATGACAACAATCAATCTTCCAATAGCAAGCACCTCAAAAGTATGACCAGTAATGAGTCATGGGGATTATGCCCTCAAAAAAAATATTCAAGTAGTGCTCTCGGCATGTGAAAATTCCATAATAACTAAGGTCAGGGCCTGTGGGCCCTCTTGTAATGATCAACAACATTTTCCAAGCGTCGAAACAGTCAGACCCACGTCCATGGTGCCCCCACTACATGAGGCTGCATAGATGGTGGCAGATCCTCATTCTCTTCCATAGGTACTGTGTGGGTGAGTGAGTTAAAGTTTCACTCAACTCATCTCAAAACTCTCTCAGCCTCACCGACTGGAAGCTCTCTGACTGTTGCTTGTCCCCCTGTGGCGGTACGTGCGGCCCCTGGCCGAGGAAGATGCATGTTCCTCACATAATCCACAGGTTTCATTGGTCCCACATCTACACATAATAGACACATATCTTTCAAATACTCTGGTATATAAAAAATGATATATAAAAAAAAAACAACATAAAAATTATATATGTTTCACAACAACAAAAAAAAAAAACTATGCAAACTTACCCATCTCTCCTCGCTCCTCACCCAGAGGTACTAGTATCTCAAGATCTCTCGAGAAATCAATCCCAGCATAAGGGTAATCCTCTATGATTGGGATCTGTCGAGACAGCCAAGCAACGAAATCATCATAAAAGGACTCATTGGTCCTTCCACCACCCTTTCGTGGCAGTAACACTGCCCATCTGCAAACCATAGGAAGATAGTCCTGATGTCCTCATATCACCACTCAAGGAATGAAACTAGGAACTCTTTAAAAGAAGAAAGAGAAAAGAAGCATCCCAAACCCAAAGTTCCTCTGCGTCTGCGACCGACAATCCACCGGCTGCCTCTTCATACAATCTAGTAGTGTAGTGCTCCAGTCAAATATCTGTGCATTTAAGCGCTAGACTGCATAGTTCATCTATGCACAGGATGCCTAATGTAGAGTCGCAGAACCAGTCATCTGCCCAATAAGAAACACAATCGCCTACAGTGATAAATCTGTGATCCTGCTTATGGGCACCTGTGAGCTCGATCGGTCTGTACCAGCCTCACAATAAAGTCCTATCAATTTTGATATGTTATGAGGCCCCAAAGAAAATGTCCAGAAATTGACTAGTTCCCCTCTCCTGGAGAGGCCAGTCAAAAAATATATGTCCTCTATAGTAGGCACCAGTGACTGCCCCTCTAACATAAAGGCCTCTACGTCGAGATTCCAATAATCAACTAAGGAATTCAGTAGCCTAGGTTGTGCCCGAATAAAAGGACATAGGAAGAACTTGAGCAGCCCACATTGCATTAAGGAAACAACAGCATTGCGGTCTTCTCAGACCAACTCACTAATCTCCTCATGCTCTCTTTCCCTCCAGTGAACATACATCCTACAAAACACCAAGTTCAGGAGGGTTAACCCTTGCCTTTTTAAAAAAAAATCATTAAATAAAGGGTCCACATGGGTTGTAATGATGACAGTCACTTGTACACGTGTGTAGTTTTTCCTCTGCCCGAGTGTACACGTGGCCTATCATAAGACAACCCGCGTGGACCTAGGGCTGACCTTTTGAAGGTCGATGCCCCCCTAAAACTTGAAACTAAAAGCATAAATAAAGATTTAAATTGCAAGAGGAGAGATTTTATACTTACTTGGTCCAGACAGATGGTCGTTTCGTCCACTATAGCTCTTGGAATCACCACTTTTAGCAAAGGTTTTTTTTTTCTCCAGAGTCAATTTCCAAATCAGCAATGGCGATAATGAGCTGCTAGCTTCTATTTATAGACTTTTTGGTCCCTTTTTGTCATTTTTTGGCCCCCCTTATCATTTTCTTTAAATTGAAAACCATTTAGAGTGATTCAGGAGTTGCGTTGGAAGGTTATGATCGGGTATCAGGACATTTTTTTGGAGTTCTGGGTCACTTTTGATGGTCCGTGGGAAAAACCTCAGATGATCAACTTGAGCATATAGGTTATGTTTCCACCTCGACTTTTGTATCTCGTTGTCTTTATCCCTTTTCCATAGGATCAATCCCATCAAGGTGTGACACAGAACCATCATTGCTTCTTTAGAAGTGACGCGATTTGGTGGTAGAGCTTACCAGAACATGGATGCCCTAGGTAGATCCTGGTTGCGTTATGGTGTCCATGTTGTCACTAATGAATGTAGGCTCGAGAGTCCTTTTTGTTTTTCCTGATTACACGTTTGAGCCTCATTTGCATGATTCCTTTTCACTCTTGACCTCACCCTCGGGACTCCCAAAAAACATAACGGGTCTTCTTTTAAGCCCTTTTTAGACCCTCTAAACATGAAAAGATTGTTGAGTTATCTTGTGGCCTTTCACACTCATTAAACTAAAATTTTAAGTCACCTCTATCCGATGGTAGTTTACCCCTTTTTCGTTCCAAACGTTCAACTATACGAGCAAAGGTATACTCTAAGGAACTTTAGTTCTCTAGAAGAGTACTCTCAAGTATCATTTTACCCCTTTTTCGGGCCTGAGGGATTAAATGTACGAAAAAGGAATCCCCATGGAGTCCATAGTTAAGATCTTTTCAGATTCCCTAAAATTGAAAAGATCATCGAGTGACATTATTCTTTCACACTCGTTAAAATGGTCCAGAAGAACATTCCTGATGGAGTCCATAGTTAAGCTTTTTTCAAACTCCTTAAAAATGAAAAACTGGATGAGTGATCTTGTCTTTATCACACTCGTTAAAATGGTTTTGAATATATGTCTTTTTGGTGCTAGTTTACCTCCTTTTCGAACCGACTAGACTATCTTCGAAAAAGGTACCACAGTGGAGTCTCCTTTTACATTTTTTAGACTCTCTAAATATGAAAAAATGTCGAGCTTACCTTCTCTGGGCTCGTTAAACTCACATCGAAGGACATTACCATTGTGTGTTTTATTAATCGCATTTGCATACTTGTGTCTTTGGCCTAATTCTATCTCCACGTTGCTCTCAACTGAACCATCTAAAACATGCCTTATACACAAGCCCTGTAGCACTTTGCCTCTGCATCTTGACACCTTTGGCCCCTGGAGGATTTTTCTCGAGTGTCCTTAGTTTGAACATCAGTCTTGTCCCTGCGCCTTGAACTTGTATGTTTTCAACACTCATTCCTCCTTTGTAACATAACATTCTTTTATTCTTTTTCCAAAATTATTGAAAAAGACAAAAAGATCAAATATACCCCAAAAAGAGGAAGGGAGAAGCATTTTCTTTATTGGCAGCATAATGAGTCACCCTTGGATAAAGAAAATATGTCTATTTGTTCGTCAAACTATGGGATTTAATACGACCTTAGGAATTTGTTCTCTCTACATAGAGTTGTGTCCTCTTCTATTTGGTTATTCTTCCAAACATATGGAGAGTTTGCATTGTCTCCTGCCTCATAAACGTATGTTAATGCCATGCTGCATGAGTCTCATAATTTGTCATGCTATTATCCAAGGGACATTTTTACCAAGCCTGAGTCGGCTCCTCTATAGTTTGTCTCTTTCCCTCATGCCCGACCATCCTGAACATCCAATCAAGTCTTTGTTCGAAATCAATGAAGCCTTCAGTCTGATCATCAATATTCTCTAGTCCATGAACGACGAGCCATAGAAGACCTTTGGGTAGTGAAGTCATACACTCATATTACACTCCTACCTGAGTTTTGAATATTTTCAAGTTGTTTCTTGATCTCTGAAGACCTCATCTCCAATCATCATGCCTTATCAGCTTCTAGAAGATGGATACTCTACACGTATATCTTTTTGATTTCGAGATGTATCTCCAATGTGTATTACTCGTGGCTACACTTTATATAGTTATATGACATGGATATACAGTGTATTTGATTGGTAGCCATGATTTTATTTTATCCCTAGCATGGGTATGCCTGCCTCGGTGAGACAATTATTATTTTGCAGATGGCACCTCATGATTTCCGGTCCCTGGGCTCACTTGTTCAGCACATCGGTGAAGATTGTTAATGTATTTTGGCATTCAGATGCTATTCTGACCTCACACATTAGGAGACATCTATTATAACCCTAATTTTCACTAGACATGCTTACCTAGCATTAGGCCATCTCAGATTCCTTCTTTGCCAAAACACTACTGAACAACTCTTCTTAAAAACCCCTTTGATAAAGGCCCATGCACCCTGCTACATTACTGCATGTGTGTACATGCTATCTGTCCCAAGACAACCCGTGTGTACCTAATAAAGCATGAAAAAATGAAATTTTATGATGGAACACATAGCTTTGGGTAAGTTAACTAAACCTTTTGGCCATGCATGGCCGAACATTCGACCAAATACCTAGCTTCTTCTAGCCTATAAAAGAAGGGTTAGGGGTCCCATTTGGAAGAGGAAACATTATAATAAAGTGATTATACCCAATTGAGAATTTCCCTTGTCCCAACCTTTAGCCATCCTTGTGCAAAGAGAAGTATAGAGAAAAGCAGTTGGAGGACAGTTGAAGAGGAGCCTAGGACCAGGTTCATGGAGTAGTGGTCGGCTTCATCATTGTAAGTTGCTTTAGTGAAGTTAATAATAAAGAAGTACTTTTCCCATCCCACCATATGAGGTTTTCATTATTTATTGGGTACATGTCGATTAAATATCTAACCCATTAATCTATAGATCAAATGCATGTTGAGTTCTTTGTTTGTTTGTTATCAATGTAGGTCAGCCTTGGGAGGAGGGTTGCAGTCAAAGAGTGACCAAGCATGAAGAGGGATCGATATCAAATGCTCGAAATAAGGTATGTTCACTTGATCTTCTTAACTATGTATTTGTTTAATAATAATCGGGATTAGGTCTGGGATGATGGTAGAAAGTAGGAATATTTAAGTCTTTTCTGCTTGCATGATAAAACCCTAAGTGCTAGTCTATAGAGGGATTTTGCACTGACAACACCTAGGATGGTTTCCTTTGATTGGAATGAAATTTTCAAGCCTCATCTTCCTTCTTTTGCACCCTTTCAAATATGGTTGAAGTTAATTCAAAAAAACATTTACCTATGTATTGTGGATGAAGGAGCCTCCACAAGTATTTTATCCTCCTCAGCTTGAAAAGATTTGGTTTCTCTCGAGCTTGTCACTGCTTCACATGAGATTTTGGATTTTGAAATATGTCCTAATGAATACTATCTTGGATACCTATCTTGTTTGGTGGGAAGACTTTCCTTGTCAATGTTAAAGTGGTGCAAGGTCGATTAGATTTAAATATGATTCATGAGCGTGATTATGTATATGCTATGAATGTTGTGGTGTCTACACTCTTTCACGTGATGAATTTCCCTCACAATGGAAGCATTGTCACTATCGACCATCTGGAATATGATAATGACCATCCTAATTCGACATTAGTTCAGGGGTCCCCTTTATATGTTCCTAGTATTAATGTAGACTCTACCTCACCAAAGGTAAATTATGTGGCATCTTATCCTTTGTGTCCAATTTCTCTTGAGCAGGAACTAGTTCACTCATGTTTTCCTTCTTGAGACTTGGTCTCAACAATTTATCCATTGCTTTATCCAATGCGGGCATGGGAGACCTTTCTTCCCCCTCTTGGTATGAGTAATATTGAGCTTCTTGTTGAGTATGATCTTGTTGTTTTGGCACAAGGGAAGACCCAGGGTTTAATTCTTCAACAAAACACCAACAAAACCCTAAATACCAGCCCTTTCGGAAACACCTGCGAAGCAAATGAAGTCTCACCCGAGGTAGAGGTAGGAGTGGTTGCAGGACTCAATTTTCTGCAACCCAGCTGGGGCACAGATCTATGATTACACCACTCTATCAAAGCACTTAATAGTTAGCATTCATCAATATTTAACCCTTATCCACATCGTAGATCCAAAACCTAATTACAGAACAACAAAGTATTCAACCAGATATAACACATATAATCATTTAGCACATAGAAAAAGATCATATCTAGCATTTATTCACATAAATTAAGCACTAAGCTATCATACTAGATTCATCTAATCATTCATTATTGTACTTAAGCTTAAACTATATACACAAGACAATTGTCAGAATTCACAAAGAAACCATAACACATGATATACATGGTTCACCCCAGTGTGGGGGTACGTCCACCAACTGTTATCTTCATTATTATCTTTTGTCAAGCTTCTTACAGGCATAGAGCATCAAAAAATTACTCCGCAGAGGATAGGATATCTGCACACACCTCACTATATCCTCCGTCCCAAAGTTAGATCATAGCACAAAGCCTCCTTACACAGTATGTGCACAAAGAACTACAGATGATGCACACTTATCCTTACAACCTCAACATACACTAAGCACAGAGCCTCTTACAATTACTTGCACCTAGCACAATAATTAACACTTAGCATCACACCCTTAGCACCTAGCATCACACCCCTTACTTACATCACCTAGCTTCCTATTTATACATTAAAAAAAGGGCCTAAACATGGGTAAACCCATGGGTCGATATTCCCATACCCATTACATAAACCCTAATCCCAAAAGTTCCCTAAAAAGGGGACAAGATCATGCGATCTCCACTTAGACTTGTGCTCTGCCTTAGAACAGCCTGTCAAAGTCCCAAAATAGGTCAAAACTGACCAAGGATATCCAAAACTTGGTCAAGGGAAAGACTCAATATCCCTCTTCATTTGCAGGTAGTAGGTATGGATTACTGCATTTAGCTGCCATTGATTCCCCATATCAATTGAATACTAGAGCATGGTGAAATTCATAGCTAGTGGCTCGAATGGATCAATGTTAGGGAAGGTCACTCCTTTCAGCATCTCCCAAGAAATGAATGTGATAAGGATCGACAACCATCTAAAATGGAACTCATAGCCCTGATCCTGAGCTTCGCGACAGTCCAGTTCTAGCTGATTGACTAGGTAACTGGCCAAGTTCATCTGTAGTCCTTCCACACATTTTCCTGGGAGGTCAGCGACAAACCCAGTGACCTGCATGGGTTTGTTCTTTCAGACTATCTTACCAGCAATAAACTCGAAATCAAGGCTCACTGTGCCATTTTGAATGGAGGCTACCTTTTAGCCTCGTGTCCCCTTCTCTACATCGTCATTGGTGTATTTGATCTTCTACATCAGGGCATGATCTACAGCCTTTCCTTGATAGAAGTCTTGTAGGTTTGATCCCTACATGCTTAATCCGGTGATCCGATGGATCAATTCTAGATTGATGATGATGCTTCTGTCTAGCCATATATACCCACCATGGAAGCATGACAGCAGGATTTTAACGCACACATTAACCTCCTGATGCCTTCCAAAATGTGGTTTCTTCATCATGTTCAAGAAAGTGGACCTCGCGATGTCCATATTCCATGGCTGGGGGATAATTTTTGACTGATTCCCCTTGGTATTGGTCAAATATTCAAGATTTTAATCCTCTCCAACTACGGTCTGACTGCTTGTATTCCCTTCGGAAGGTACACAGTGATGACTATGTAGTCGAAGTCCCTCGAGACACTATCACGACACACCACACTGTCTAGGGGTGGGATGTAGTCAGGAAGGATGGATTAGATTAGCTTTTCATTCACCAATTCATCACGATGCTTGGTTGTTTTCTTGGTTGCATCTCGGGATGGTCCAGATCTGTGAGACGTCGACGGGGAGGCTTGCACTCCTCTCATTGATGAGGCTTGGATTCCTATGGACATCACCTTCTCGGCCATGAGGTCTATTAGAATCTCTTCAACAAATTTTTATGCTGCTCTAATTTCGTCCGACATGCACACTCAAGATCTGATATCTCAGGGCAGTGAACAATGCTCAATGTAACATAATGAATGGCGAGGTCTCAATGATCACTGTGCGAAATCAACTAGTCCTTTGTGGGCTTGGATGATCACAATTGGAAAAAAGTGTTCTTGTTGCAACGCTCAATTGGATAAATAAATATTATCATAATGGACTCTTACAATGGGCAGGAACGCTTAAATCAGTGCAATTCCATCCATTATGGCGTGGTCCCAACGGTCAAAGGAAAAACGTTTCAGAAATAACTGTGTTTCTAGCTATTCTGGAGCATCATTCTAATGGTCATAATGCCTCCAACAATCATATTTCTTCACCATGGTGAAGTGTCAATATTCGTTGTACTAATATTCCAATGGAGTTCAAGTTCTGGAAACCTTCCTTCTGCGAGGTCTTCCTTGGAACTTCTTGCAAATTTTTGAAATTTTCTCTCTTCTTACTGAGCTTTTTGGCCTTCTTTCTTGTGATCTGAATCACTATTTTCCTCTTTCCATTATCATTATTATTTCCTATTGGAATTATAACTTCACACTGTGGAGGGTTTTTCATAGGATTCAAGGGTAATACTTCTTCTCTTTCTGGGGTAGGTTCTCTACTCTCTTGTACATACAGGTGTCTCCAATCTTCCTATGTCTTTTCAACTTCGACATCCATATCTTTGGTCTTTATTAGCTTCGAATAGTTGTCTTGTTCTTCCAGTAAGTGTTCTATTCTCTTAGCCATGAAATCTCTTAGCTCTTGATTTTTCTATTCTATATCCTCCTCTTCTTGCTTCCTTCGTATTTGATCTTTCTCAATCCAGGTTTTTCCTAGAAAGATATAAAATGGGGCGTTGTTCTCAACAAATTTAACAATCTCAAATTATTATTCTGTTCAAGTTCCATGAGGACTCATAGATGTTTGGGTAAGTCTTTCACATAGGGTTATCAGATTTACTCTAAATAATCGTATCCCTCCTAATGAAGGAACCATAGAAGGCTTTCCCAAAATTTCCCAAGTTCTTTCTGTCATGATATTCACCTATGTTTCCTCATCCAGGACACAATCTATGTTCAAGTCTCCTATTCTTGTTTCTATGTACTCTTTATCTTTTAAGACCTCTGATAAGTTGATATCTCTGTGATCGTTCATGGTTTCTTTCATCTGTAGTAATACAGTCTCTGATTATTTCACGGGTTCTATCATATCCTTAGTTTGTTGGCTTGTCTCATAGTTTTCTTGTATCATATTCATATTTTCAACTTTTGCAATCATTCTAGGGAAATCCAAAACTTCATGGGCCATAGTTTTACAACAAAGACAACCAGGACCTCTACTAGGGAATTCCTTAGAAATATGTCCTGGTATTCTGCAACTATAGCAAAGATTTAATCCTCTCTTTATTTTAAATGATCCCCAACCTTTCCTGTACTGCACAATGGGATCACAGTAACTAACCTGCAAAAAATTCTTTCTAGGATCCTGCATCCATTTGTTAGTCGAAAAATTATTTCTATGCATAGGGATAACACACCTTTCTTTATTTCTATCAGATCTATTCATATCAAATCTTCTTTCTTCTAGCAGTACCCTAGTTTTCAGAATAGGACAAAATTTATCAAACATACCTAGATTCATTCTTTCGGAGAAAATGTTTTCTCTTTGTTAGCATTGGAAGTCACTCCTGGATTGCTTGCAGGAGCAGAGCCTGACACCCATCAGTTTAATGTCATGGTTTGTTTATAAAGGGGTGATCGAATAGAGATAAAGACTCGAGGAAATATCACTCTAACTCAGGGACTGTATCTGGTACATAAAGAACAAAGGAGGTCTGGAATCCTAACCTCAGCCAGTGGGTTGATTGAAAGATGAGCAGGTGGAAGATTTAGTAAGAAAGGTGAACAAACAGCTCTGGGAAACAGGCTTACAGCGGTTTGTAGGGGAAAAAATCTAAGCACAGGATCCTCCTGGTTCAGGGCTTCAAGAAACTGAAAGGGACTTGACTGGATCTTCCAATTCCAAGTCACTCAGGGCTGGGAAAATCACAAGAACTAATTAGAGACAGTGAAACTATTACAGTGATCCATGACAACATCATCCTATAATGGCTATAGCTCGACTGGATCCTCCAACTCCGAGTTTCTCTAACACAGTGTAAACAAAGACATGAAAGAAAATGGCATTCATAAGGCAAGAAGTCTCAAAAGTCCATACATTATCATATTTACAGTGCTTTGTTAAAACTTTACAACCGGGAGCTCTTCTCAACCATCGATGCCTACAACAATACAAAGAATGAGTCTATATACTCAGGAAAATTTTCCTCACAGAGGCGTGCCTAGTCAAACCAAGGCTTGGTGTCCCTTCAATCAAACTCATACCAATATCTTTCTTTAAATTCCACCTTGACTATGCATGGCTTCTGCAAGGAGGGTAGCTGAGCCATTAAGCGCTCAGCTAGTGTGCGCAGACTTCTCTGTCGAGCTGAGGACCTCAGCATGACCTCTTTGAGAAAATCAGTACACAGGACCTCTATGAGTTGACGTCTTTCCAGACTCTCCATTCCCTCATTAAATGAATGAAAGGAGGCTTCAACTACTCTGTCTTATCTTTATTTACTTCAAGCGAAAACCAGGAGCGAAATCGCTTCTGACAGCATCTGGAAGTCATGACGATGCTTTCGGTGACTGGACACAACACCTTTAGGCCCATTTCTACTTAGCTCTTTTAATTTCTCAGGTGACTGTGGACCGTGACCCTACTTTTATTCCCATAGAGGATTTTGGCGTTCGCGAATAAGGATGGCTGCTCTTTGTGCCTTTAAAGTTGCAAGAGGCGAAATGCCGAGAAGGCTTAATCATGCGCCAGGTGTCCTTTTAGATCCGACGGTTCTGAACTCTTCCTGTGCTGTTGTGGGCCCGGGCCTTGAATGCTCTTGGCACTTCATGCATCGCAAAATAACAGAGCCATTCTTTGCACTCTGAAGTCGCGAGAGGAGAAACGCCGAGACGTCTTAATGATGCACCAGGTGTCCTAGATTCGACGGCTCTAACTATCTCCCCAGTATTGTGGGCCCTATCCCTAGCACCCTTGAAACTTTGCGTCTCATGGCTGGGAGGAGCTAGACCTTTTATTTCCAGGTCACGATGAGAGAAAAGGCGAGGAGCCTAATTGCGCACCACGTGTCCCTCTGGATGGACGACTGAGATATTTTCAACAATATTGTGGGCCTGACATTAAAGACTCTCGCAACTCGCAATATCGCGAGTTGGAATGTGGAACTTTGGCCTTCTCCTCTCACGAAGTTCCGAGACATGATGGTCAGCGAAGGGTGACCCCCGAGGAAATCCGACTGTTCACTTTTTGAAAACTTTTGCGCTATACTTCGGCGCGACTCGGCTGACTGCGATTACCCATCGATCATCGATCTGCTTCGATGATGAATATTTGCCGCTGAAACAAAATGCCCGCTCGCATGATTTAAAATGCAAAAAGGACTTCTTCTGCGTGCTACGCTTGAGCATTTCGTGCAACTTGCAGATCCGAATGCTCTAGAGCCCGTGACAAGAATTATTGCTAACACTCTTATATTACCTTTATCAGAGCATAAAGCTTCAATATATTACCTATTTTATTTAGATCATAATTCTCTTCTTAGCAAAGAGCTTCACAATTCAACTAGAATATTGCACACTAAAGTAACAGATCTATGCATAGAGCTTTCTTTTCTTTAGTTCCAAACAATCACAATTTCAGGTCCCGACAGTGAAACCATTTGTTGGCACAGGGGTAGACCCATGGTTCAATGCTTCAACAACACACCAAAAAAACCCTAACTACCGACCCTTTTAGCAACGCCTTCTAAGAACATGAAGTCTCACCCGAGGAAGAGGCAAGGGTGGTTGCAAGACTCAATTGTTTGCAACCTAGTTGGGACACAGATATGTGATTACACCCATATATGCGATTACACCAATCTATCAAAGCACTTAACAATTAACATTCATCAGTATTTAACCCTTATCCACATCGCAAATTCAAACCCTAATTACAGAACAATGCAGTTATTCAACTAGATCTAACACATCTAAGCACTTAGCACATGGAAAAAGATCAGATATATCATTTTTTGACATCACTTAAGCACTAAGATATCATACTAGATTCATCTAATCATTCATTACTGTACTTAAGCTTAAACTATATACATAAGAATATAACCACAATGCACAAAGCAACCATAACACAAGATATACGTGGTTCACCCCAGTGTGGGGCTACATCCACCAACTCTTCTCTTTGTTATTATCTTTTGTCAAGATTCTTACAGACACATAGCATCAAAACCTTACTTTGCAGAGGAAAGGAGATCTGCACGAACCTCACCAGATCCTCCTTTCCTGAGTTAGATCACATCACAAAGCCTCCTTACACAGTCTATGCACAAATCACTACAAATGACCTGCACTTAGCTTTATAGCCTCAACATACACTAAGCACAGAGGCTCTTACAATTACTTTCACTTAGCACAATACTTAGCACCTAACATCACACCCGTAGAACCTAATATCACACCCCTTACTTAAATCGCCTAGATTTCTATTTATACATTACAAAAAGGGCCTAAACATGGGTAAACCCATGGGCCGACATTCCCATACCCATTTTTTGTCGGTGGGAAATCCTTCCTACGGACTAGCACTAAGGGTTTTATCATGCATGCAAAAATGACCTAAAGGTTCTTACTTTTTACCATCATCCCATGCCTAAACCCCCATTACTCATATGTAAATACAAGGCTCAAGATATTAAGTTGGCGTACCTTATTTTTCATGTTTGATGTTGATCCCTTTTCTCTCTTGGTCGTTCTTTGACTACAACTCTCCTCCCAATGCTGACTTGCATTCACTAAAGACAAACAAATAACTCCACATGCATTCGATCTATGAACTAATGGGTTAGAGATTTAATCAATCATACAATCAATATTCCAATAATTACAATCTCATATGGCAGGACACGAAAAGCAATTATTTTATTAGCTTCACAATGATACCTTATAATGATAAAGTCGGCTACTGCTCCTCGATCCTAATCCTGGGCTCCTCTTCCACTGTCTTCCAACTACTTTTCTCTATACTTCTATTTGAACAAGGATGGCTAAAGGTTGGGACAAAGGGAATGCTCAATCGGGTATAGTTTCTTTACTATGATTCTCCTCCTTCAAATGGGATCCCTAACCCTTCTTTTATAGGATAGAAGAAGATAGGTATTTTGTCGAGTGATCGGTCAAGAATGGACGAAAGGTTTAGTTAACTTACCCAAAGCTTTGTGTTCCATCAGTAAATTTACTTTTTTCATGCTTTTGTAGGTACACGCAAGCTATCTTGGGTCAGCTAGCGTGTACACGCATGCAGTAATGGAGTAGGGCATGTGGGTTTTTATAAAAGGGGATTTTAAGAAGATTTGCTCAGAAGTGTTTTGTCAAAGAAGGAATCTAAGATGGCCTGATGCCAAGTAAGCATGTCTGGTGAAAATTAGGGTTATAACAGATTCCCCTTAATGTGTGAGTTCAGAAGAGCATATGATGGCTTAAATACATTAACAATATTCACCGATGTTCCGAACAAGTGAGCCTAGGGACCAAAAATTGGGAGGTGTCGTCTGCAAAATAATAATTGTCTCACCGAGGCGGGCATACCCATGCTCGGGATAAAATAAAATCATGGCTACCAATCAAATACACTGTATATCCATGTCATATAACTATATAAAGTGTAGCCACGAGCAATACAGTGCGGAGCTACATCTCGAAATCAAAAAGATATACATGTAGAGTATCCATCTTCTAGAAGTTGATAAGGCCTGATGGCTGGAGATGAGGTCTTCAGAGCTCGAGAAACAACTTCAAAATATTGAAAACTTGGGTAGGAGTGTAATATGAGTGTACGACTTCACTACCCAGAGGTCTTCGATGGTTTGTCGGCCATGGACTAAAGAATCTTGATGATCAAACTGAAGGCTTCATTGATTTTGAGCAAATACTTGATTGGACTTTGAGGATGGTTGGGCATGAGGGAAAGAGACAAACTGCAGAGGGGTCAACTTAGGCTTAGAAAACTTCCCTTACATAATAGCATGACAAAAGATGAGACTCAGGAAGGATGGCATTAACATAAGTTTATGAGGCAAGAGACAACACAAACTCTCCATATGTTTGGAAGAATAACCAAACGGAGGAGGACACAATTCAATGTAGCGGGAACAACATCCTAAGGTCATATTAAATCCTAGGGTTTGATGAAAAAATGGACAGATGTGCTTTATCCAAGGGCAAATCACTGTGCTGCCAATACAAAGAAAATACTTTTCCCTTCCTCTTTTTGGGGGTGTATTTTATTTTTTTTAATTAAATTTTTTTTTTTTATACCAGAGTATTTGACAGATACGTGTCTATTGTGTGCAGATGTGGGACCCTCACGACCTCCGGATTATGCAAGGAAAAGGCGTCGTCCTTGACCAGGGGTCGCACTTGCCGCTGCAGGGGGACTAGAAACAATAGGAGAGATTCCATCTGGTGAGGCTGAGAGGGTTTTGAGACGAGTTGATAGAAATTTTACCATGCTCACTTGCACCATCCCTTTGGAAGAGATTGAGGATCTGCCACCATCCATGCATCCTCATGTAGTGGGGGCACCACAGATGTGGGTCCGACTATTTTAGCATTTGGCAAACGCTATTGATTATTACAATAGGGCCCACAGGCCCTGACCTTAGTTAATCTAGACTTTGATAGCTCCACCTGTATATATGTTTTGAGGGAATAAGCCCCATGATTCATTACTGATCATATTTGTTGAGGCGCTTGCGTCCACCTATGTACTCTGATGATTATGATATTATATATGGATTTTTATGTCTTTTTGTGTCTTGTGGGTCATATTTGCCTTTAAAAATGTATTTACATGTTTATGTGTATGTCTTTTTATATGTGTGTGAGATGCCAGTCTAAAATTTGATTAGATAGAGTATCTGTAACTTGGTTTAATCTCCTAGGAACATGAAAATATGTAATATAATCAAATCTTTGTTCTAAGAGATGTACCCTAAGGAATTATCGGTGTAAAGTCAGATCATGAACACGGTAGACTCTATTTAACTGAGACACAACTAGCTGAGCATATAAATAGACCCAGAGATGAGAGATATTGAATGACAAGGCGTCACAAAGCAACTCAATAACTGCACTATACTCGACAACATTGTTTGTGGTGTCGCCTAAGCATATACCTCTGGAAGATAATAAATGGCCTAGAGGTGTAAAAATTACCCAAGCTGCGGAGGCAAGCCTCCCATTGTGTCGGCTAGTACCGTATGCATACCCAATGAACACCTCTGATTCACTTGATATTTGCCAGAGTGACAAAAGATAACATAAAAAATGAAACGTCCATAATACTAAAAGAAACCAGAAAGTAGTAGTACAAAGACTATACATATGTTACAAAAATTTACCCAAGGTGACCTACCTATGAGTAATACTTCTTGAGGTAGAGCCCATTTCTAGGCTCCACCAAAGCATTTCCCTCAAAGTCAACCAAATGATAAGAACCCTTTTTTAGAACCTCTTTTATTATGAAAGGTCTAAACCACATGGTTTTCAATTTTCCTGTCCCCAGGGGGTCCTTATCTTGGTCATAGACTAGGACAAGGTCGCCTTCAGAGAAAATCTGAGGATGAACGGATCGATCATACTGACACTTGACTTTTTGTGAGCCTCATTGGCTAGGGTTGCATCATGACACTGCTCATTGAGCTGCTCAAGGTATAATAACAGTTCTTCAAGTGGAGAAGTGTCTGGCAATAAATGTACTGCCAATTTTAGGGATGGGATCTGACATTCTGTAGGCAAGACTTCTTCCAGCCCGTAAATGAGTTGAAAAGGTGAGAAACCGGTTGCAGTCTTAAAAGACATTCGGTAAGCCCATAATGTCTAGTATAACATCAAATGACAATCTGACTTAGCTAAGTTGATCATTCACTATAGGATGGTCTTAAGAGATTTATTTCTAGCTTCCACCTGACCATTTTCTTGGGGGTAGTAGGGTGACAAATGTTCTTGCCACAACCCAAAATTTGATGTTAATTCGATCATCATTTGGTTCTGAAAGTGACTACTATGGTCAGTGAAAATATCGCTCGAGATATCGAACCTTGCTATTATCTGGTTAAATAAAAAGAGAGTTGCAGTCTCCCCATCATCTTTAAACATTGGCATAGCTTCGACCCACTTCGTGAAGCAATCTATGGCTACAATGATATAACGGTGCCCCCTTGCTGAAGGAGGGTTGCATGTAGTGTAATCAATCCCCCACTTAGTGAAGGGACCAACTGTGATGATAGGAAACATGGGAGTGGGATGTGCCCTCATCTTCCAAGAGAAGATCTGACATGAGTGAAACTTCTTGACTGATTTGATACAATCTTTGATTAGTGTCAGCCAGAAGTAAACTTCTCATAAAATATTTTGGGTTGTTACCAACCCAGAAAAATGACTGCCACATGCTCTAGTATGGAAATCGTTAAGCACGGTAACTTCTTCTTCATGAGTGAGGCATCGATGCAAGATGTAGTCTACACCTCTTCGATACAACGTATCATCAAGTATGAGATAATTCTTAGCTTGATGGCGTATATGGAGACGTTCATCATGAGAAGCAGAGGTGTGACACTTCAAAGTCTGGAGATAGACAAGTATATCTCCATAACAGGGATTCGAAGATGCGATAAAAAACATATCTTATCTAATAGGTGACTCTTTGAGCATAACATCACCTGACTCAATCAAAAATTCCAAGATGAGTTCTGCGAAGACCAGTGACTTTTTGGATTTTGCTGAAATGAAATCTAAGTCAAATTCCTAAAGGAAAACTATCCATCTACTTATCTTTCCACCGATGACCCATCATGTCAACACGTATTGAAACAGATTCACAACAGAAATGATGGTTGTCTTACAAAAAAAAACATAATGACAGAATCATTGGATAGCATGGACTGCTGCCAACGCAAGTTTTTCGATATGAGAATAATTTAGTTCCACTCCAACTAGGCCTCGGCTCAGTTAATAAATCACATATTCTAAGAGTAAATCATCCTCCTGAACTAAGACCATGCTGATGGTTGACTCTGTCGTAGCCAAGTATAATATGAAGTCTTTGTTATAATTGGGTGGTTGAAGCATAGGGGCAGTTGTAAGGGAGTGTTTCAACATATCGAAAGAACGTTGAGCTGCATCATCCCAATGAAAAGGAATGTCCTTCTTCAACAAGTGCATAAATCCCTTTGTAATCTCAACATAGTTTGTGATGAAATGCCTCAAAAATTTCACCTTGCCCTGAAGACTTTGAAGTTGAAGGATTGTGCATGGGGGAGGCAACTGAACTATTACCTCAACCTTCAGAGGATCGGCCATGATCCCTGTTGTTGACACTATGAAACCTAACAAACATCCTGATGTTACGCAAAAGCTGCATTTGTTTGGATTCAAGTGAATTTGGAAGTAGTGACATCGCTCAAAGATAAGTCGAAGGTGTGTGGGATGATCCATTCTCTTGCAAGATCGAGATGCTAAATCATCTAAATAGGCCTCGAATATATGCGTGAGATCATGGAAAGAAAAAGACATGGCCCACTGGAAGGTAGCTGCAGCATTTTTGAGACAAAAAGGCATCTTACGATAGGCAAATGTACCCCATGGACAAATGAATGTAGTTTTGTGTTGGTCTTCAGATTTGATTTGTATCTGATTATATCCCGAAAAACCATCCATGAAAGAAAAGGCCTCATAACCTGCACATTCATCAATTATCGGGTCGATGAATGGTGTGGGGAAATTATCTTTTGGACAGGCCTTGTTCAAATCACGGAAGTTTGTACATACACGAATCGTGCCCTATTTCTTATTGACTGGCATAGAATTTGACACTCATTGGGTCAAATGGATAGGAAAGATAAAACTGGATTTTTGTAGTTTCTCGACTTCAACCTTAATGGTTGCTTCTTTCCTGGGATTAACTAGATGAAGCTTCTACCAAATAGGCTTGGCATCCAGATAAGTTGTGATTTCATGTTCGACTGTTTTTGGATCGATGCCTGACATTTCCTCATAAGACCAGGAAAAAACATCGTGGAATTCTTTAAATAGATCTGTGTAGATTTGAATCTCTTTGGGGGAACAATCAACTCCGACGAAAACATTCTCCACGATGCTAGGGGTTCTGGAGATATTAATCGGTATAGTTTCAGCGATATTTTCCATATTACCCTCGGTATAAACCTCATGTGTATCTAAGGGATTAATAGGACAAGACCTATCTCTAGTCATAATCAAGGTGAATTCTCCTACTTCGATTCTTCTTAACTCTGGGAGGAAGTGTGATATGTGATGGAGATTGTCCCAGGGTTTGTCCGGACTAGTCATTGATTCAATTATTACTTCGTCAGAGGGAAAGAATAAGTCTAACGAATCGGTATCAGCGAGAGAGCCTTGAGCCCAAATAGGCTCTAGAATCGGATCTAAATCTTATGCAGAAGTTGGATCTATGTCAACCGAATCTTACTGGACTAAAGAGTATGCTACTTCAGCTACAGACAAGGGCATGGACATGCTAGGGTGCCCTGTCCCTTCCATCATGGTCGATGGGGAAGGAAGTATTCACGGATCATTGAGGTAAGTCATGCGAAATGACAAAACTTGGAAAATATCAACCTTATGGTGGTCTGATATGAACTTGACATTGCATTGAGGGGGTGGGTAATCGAAGGTACCGATCAAATATGACCATAAACCAACTCCTACGTTGATGATGCCCGGTTGGGGATTATCAATCATCGGGACCGTGGATGCCCCCAATGAAGGGTCAGGTGTGGAGAAGGACAATTGATTAATGGTCATGATCCGACCCTTGTGTGGAAATAACAAGACCTGGAAAACTATAGCAACCACTGCTTGCATATCATAAGTCCAACTCCTACCTAACAAGATATTGTAGTCGAGGGATGCGTCGACTACTTATACCTCGACTCACACGGTCTTCCCTCCTAGCTGCACAAGGAAAGAGGGAATGATGCCATGTCATCAAAATGAACGACCATCAAAAGCAGTGAGAAGAGTAGGTGATGGAGACAAAACAGGCTGGCCAATGGAATTACAACATGCCATCGACATGACGCATGTCAAGGTGCCTTCATCAACCACCGTGTGGAAAATGTTTTTAGTAAAAGTTTTCGTGGGGTAAGCCACTACTATCTGAAATGCTACATGGTAAGGCAGACGAGGTTTTAAGTCGATTGTGTCCAGCATGATTGTACCCGAATTACAAGTCTCGGTAGATCCTAAAGTGGCTAACAAAGCTTTCCTCTGGGAAGGGCAGCTTTGGAGGACCTCCAAAGAAAACATTGCACAAGGGGTTTGAGTCAAATATTGCACCACGGAATAGTTCTGGGAAACTCTTACATTTGGGTTGTGAGAATATTTCTTGAACGCACCTTTTGGGATGTGTGTCATTGTTTTTCCCAAAGTATTCTCGATCTGGAGAGGAAGAGATGGGATTTCATCTTTTTTGGCCCTTCTCATAAGTGCTTGGTTTGCTATAGTAATGCGCTCTAGTTGATATAAAAGCATCACCTTTCATCATATACTCATTCGCATATGTAGGATTATTCGAAGACAGAGAGGGTCCTTGAATGCCCCCCTTCTGCACTTGTAGAGGCTTGGGTTAGGTTTTGCCCATGTTGAAATGGATTGGTTAACATGGCAGGTTGTTGTTGTGTCACAAACTTTTGGGCCCTTGCAAGCCGGGGACACTGGTGGGTCGGGTGGTCTTCCATGCACAGATTGCATGGATACCTCGCCTTTCGTTTCTCAGTGTTGCCCCCACCAACATTATTAGTGGGTTTCTTATCCCCCTTACCCTTCTTTCCTTGTTTTTTCTTTCCTTCGGGCTGCTGGGTGGCCTTTGGATTTGTTGATTTCACACTATGTGCATCCGACATTTGGGTAGGGAGAGCCACCAAAACAGTTGTTTGGCTAGCTATTGTGTGTTGTATGGAAAATTATTGCAATTGTTTTGTCAGTTGTTTAGCGGGCTATGTTTGTGCTGAACCAATAATACCATCAACATGTGGTCCCATTCTCTGTCTGTTTTTATCAAGTATTGAGCATGGCACATCTAGCAAGATCTCGTATAATAAATTGGACTCAGAGTAGATTAGCTCAAGCTATTGAGCTCTCATGATGGCATCTTCTTCAGAAAAAAATCCTGATGTCACGACGTCTTTGGATAACTGTGGGACCAAAGACTTAAGGAACCACTCAAGCAGGAATGTTGGTGGGACTGGCACCTTAATTAAACTCTTTCGGCATCTCCATTCTCGGATGTGATCAAAGATATGGCCTGCCTTTGTCTATTCAAAATTGGCCAGCAATTATGTACCAACGTCATATCTCACAGGTAATTGGAAATGGTTTAGGAAAGCCATTGCCAATTCAACGAAGGAAGAATATCTTGAGTGGTCGATCTCAATGTACCATTTCATGGAACTCCCAATGAGAGTATGTTGAAACAATCACAATTGTACAGAGTCATATTTTAATGAATTAGACGAGCACCAAAGGTGAAAAGTAGTCACATGGTCTCCTGGATCTTCATTAATCTTGGCCTCGAACTTTGGTATGTCCAAAGGAAACTTCGTCGGCATAGGGGGCCAATGTGAATCGTGACAGATAGGGTCATTCAACAACCTTGTCAAGTCTGGAAAATACAAGGTTGTCAGGAAAGGTAGTTTGGGTTGTTGGTGATAACCATGGAAAAAGGGACTTGGAGTTTGACTGGCACCAGGTTTCTAGGAAAAGTTCAACTGTTGGCCTAGGTTTTGGTAAAAACCATGGACATGGCCACTATACAAATACTTCATGTGAGGAGACATCATCGACTAACTGCCAAAATAGTACATAGATGGTTGGGCGTGCATTACATTTGGAGGAATTTGGGAAGGGTTTCCCCATGCCGATCCCATGGGCATAGGCATAGCACCCTGTCCAGGGTTCCATTGGTTGTGAAAAAAATTTCACCAGATCGACATTCCTAATAAGGGAACTGATCCCTGCCAAGAATTCCAAGGTCCTGATGCGAAAGAAGTTCCTGGGTTTTCCACCTATGCAGGAATAGTACCCTGTATAGGAACAGGTTTTCGGTAACCAGGGTTGCCCCCAGTCAAGAAAGAAGCTAACAAGAAAGAGTTGTTACCAAATGCATCGAACAAAGAAAAAAATGTCAAAGCTACCGGCATATTATGAGAAGGCATTCCTTGACTCCCTGCTCCAAATAAACTATTGTGTGTGGGTGGCCCGACGGATTGTTGTTGGGTGCCACCGAGCGAAGGGGAAGAAGGAGGTATATGAACTCCCCTGTAAGGGAAAGCATTAAAAGGAGCTGAAGTGCCCCCCATGTGTCCTTGTAGGGGAGCATTAGAGCTCCCTACCCCTAGACCTAAAGTCTGTAAAGTTGAGTAGGAAAGTACAGGACTTTTACTTGAGCTAGGCATCCCATATGAGAACGAAGGGCGTCGCACTCGGTGTGAAAGGGGAAGTGGCTGCCGCCATAAATAGGATTGGACCACTGCTTGAGGTAGAGGAAGTCAAGAACATGGTGGCTCGGACTGGTGACAGTGGGTTAGGATGTGGAATATCCCATGTGGTGACAACCGTAGTGGGAATTGAAGAATTCCCAGAAGAAGTGGAAACATTTGCTTCCATTGCTGTGTGCGACACTGTCTAGCACTTGTAAAGGTGAATCTGTACGATGATGGGTGCTGAAATATCAGTGGTTGGAGTTTAATATGGACCAAGGTCTTTCGCTCCAAGGTCTAAAATGGTCGTTTCCTCTGGATGTTGGTCGGGTATAGTTTCTTGTGACTCGGTCGCTTCAAAAGACCCTTGTTGGTCTATCTTTCGCCTTAATGGTGGCGGAGATGGCTCCAGTGTGGCCCAGAAGCCTTCGTGATCAGAAAATATTGTGATCCTCCACTATGTGAGAAGATCATAGACACACTAGGTCTTTCTATTCATTCAAAAAACAACACACACTAAAAAGGTCCCTCTAAGATAAAGCAGGCAAACACTAAACTAGTTGGATGAACAGTTACAACAACCAACACTAGAGAAACTTACCGGTGCAAGTGAAACTCAAACATGGAAGCATCCTATGGGTATACTCTGTAAAGTGTGGCCCGATGTCTATCCTAGGTACCGCAGTATACCCCCACAGTCACCTGTGTATGTCTCTAAAAAAGATAGGCAACTAGGTTGCCAGCGCGCGAACAGTCACCAGGCGGGTACAGTCGACAGTTGGGTAGACCACAATGAGTAGGGTATCGAGCTTGAAACATGTCAAGGGTATCTAAGGAAAGTGGTCTGAAAGACAACTGAGGACCTCGAACAGATTGGAGACCCACGAAGCTTCGTGGAAAATGCAATCGATCAAATCCCAAGACAAGCCCTCTATATGTGTTCTCCACTATGATTGGTCCAACTTTGGAGGGGTTATCTATGCTACCTTTCTGCATGCAACCTCATGTTTAGATCCTGTGTTAGAGGGGGGTCCCAGATAAATTTCACAATACTAGACTTTGACACTCCCTAACTCAGACTCCAATGTTTGATTTAATGTCCTTGAAGAGTTTCCTCTCCAACCTAATTCAAGGCCCTAACCCTAAACTAGTTTGTTGACCCTACAAACATAAAAATTCTAATGAATTTTAGATTTGGCATTAATTTTCATGGCTTGTCTTAAGTCAAAGGTTATGAAAGTGAAACTAGTGATGTTTGAAATACGAAAGAAAAATAAACAGAAAGTTGGAAACAAAACAACTTCTTCTTGACTCAAATATTAAACAACTTTTCAAACTAAAAATTTTCTAAGATCTTTTAACAAAAAATTCAAAGAAGGATTTCACTCGACTACGAGCTACTTATGATCTAAGTAAACCATCAATAACTTATGAAATAAAAGACTTTTCTTGGTTACTAATGAAAACCAACACTATTTAACCAAACAAAGAAAAGAAAAAGTTTTTTTTTTATATGAATGCTCACAAAGAAAAAAGGAAAAATATCAACAAGTAAATACCAAGAAAACTTTTTGCCTAAGCGTAGATCGCAAAGAGTCACTTTAAAAATAATGCACAAGAAAATTAAAACTGGACTCTCACACTTGTCTAAAAACCCTAGAAAAAGAAAATTTTGAGGAAAAACTTCTTAATGAAAAAGGAAGCTATTGTTGTGATCAAACCTAAGTTACTAACCACTTATGGCAGAGACCCAAAAACTTGAGAGGTATAATTATTGACAAAGGAAAGGATTATTTCCTCACGTTAAAAAAAAAAATTCTCCACAAGAATGTTTCTGACAGTTCAACAGCAAGTGTGTGCACGTGAGCTGTGTATAGTCAGGGCATGTACAGACCTTATACAAGCTGCGTGTACTTATGAAACTCTAAAAAATGAAAGGAAAAGCAATCAAGCCCAAGCAGAGACTACTGGTACTGAGAACTGGAATCTCTTGAAGACTCAGACACTTACTTTGACAACAAAAAGAAAACAATTCAAGGAAAATTTCATAGAACAAACCA
>JZKD02S1736638.1:73498-92938 GCA_000966675.3 Picea glauca | reverse complement strand
CACAAGGATGGCTAAAGGTTGGGACAAAGGGAATGCTCAATCAGGTATAGTTTCTTTACTATGATTCTCCTCCTTCAAATGGGACCCCTAACCCTTCTTTTATAGGCTAGAAGAAGCTAGGTATTTGGTCAAGTGACCATCCATGCATGGATAAAAGGTTTAGTTAACTTACCCAAAGTTGTGTGTTTCATCAAAAACTTTCCTTTTTCTGTGCTTTTGTAGGTACATGCAGGTTGTCTTGGGTCAGCTAGCGTGTACATGCGTGTAGTAATGGAGTAGGGTGCATGGGTTTTATAAAAGGGGTTTTTAAGAAGAGTTGTTCAACAGTGCTTTTGCAAAGAAGGAATCTGAGATGGCTTGATGCTAGGTAAGCATGTCTGGTGCAAATTAGGGTTATAACACCATTACATAAACTGTAATCCCAAAAGTTCCCTAAAAAGGGGTCAAACTCCCACAATCTGTGCTTCGACTTGTGCTCTGCCTTCGAACAGCCTCTCAAAGTCCCAAAATAGGTCAAACATGACCAAGGATCTCCAAAAATTGGTCAAGAGCCAACATCACCATCCTAATTCGACATTAGTTCAGGCTTCCCCTTTATACTTTCCTAGTATTCATATAGAATCTACCTTGCCACAGGTAAATTATGTGGCATCTTATCCTCTGTGTTCAATTTCTCTTGAGCACGAACTTGTTCACTGATGTTTTCCTTCTTGAGACTTGGTCTCAACAATTGATCCATTGGTTTATCCAATGGGGGTATGGGATTCCTTGCTTCCCCCTCTTGGTCCGAGTGATATTGAGTTTCTTGTTGAGTATGATCTTGTTGTTTATAGATTCTCAATCCTTTATGCTTTTGATTCTTCACTGATAGACTCTACTAGTCCTAACCAGAACCTCCATCGTCATATGGAATATGGTTAGTTTAATTCTCCCTTTGGGACTGTCAACCCTCCTTGTTCGCATGATTTATTGGATATTGAATTACCTTTGGATGAGGCTATCCTTGAATCCATGACTACAATATCTATATTGTGGGAAGAATTACATCGTGGTTTATGTTTTCTTCCCTTTTGGGAGAATTTTCAGGTTGACTACCAAAGAGACTTTTGGTCAGAGCCTAGCAGTGGGCTCTACCCGAACTACTACCATGCATGAGTCATAAGGTTGTGCGGTACCTTGTACATATTGTATATTCTAGGTTTGTTGTTTTCAATTTTTGTATTCAGTAGCACCTCTTATTTTCCAAAGTTTCTATCTATATTGGATCTATTAACTTCTAGATGAATGTTATTGGCCTTATATGTAGGATCTTGGAGACATTTTTATTTGATTTTTATTCATCGTGTCGATCTGTTCTGACAGTTATTTACCTTGAAATGATCATATAGGTTAGGTTATCTTAAGTTTCCATACTTTCATTTTTCCATTATCCGTTTCCTGGTTCTTTTGGCCTTAGGATCGACCCCATTGAATTGCGACACTAACCTTCCTTGATGATCACTGTGTCATACTTTATGTGGTAGATCCGTCCTTCTATGGGCATCCTAGTTAGATCCTTGTTTTGCATTTGGTTCCCATGTCGAAGTACTTCATAGGAATAGGAGTCATGGTTATTCTCACCATGACTTTGTGTTGAAGCCTCATTCTTCCTTATATATTTTCTAGCCTATACCGAAGGGACTCCCTATGAGTGTGGTTTATTGTCTTTCGGGATCGCTTAAACTTTGAAAGAAACATATAACGAGAGATTATTTATTCTTTTCGGTCTCGTCTAGATTACTTAAGGAATGAATCCCCCCTTGAGTCTTCATTAGGCCCTTTTAAAACTCTTTAAAATTTAAAATATTGTCCAACGATCTTGTTTCCCTTCATGCTTTCCAAAGTCAAATTTAAAGGAACATTTTTCCAACAATATTTTACCCATTTTTTGGTCCAGATGGATAATTTCCGAATAAAGGTATGCCCTAGGATATTCAGTTCACTAGGAGAATATTCTCAGGAATATGTTTAACCCTTTTTCAGACCCGAGGGACTAAATTTTTGAAAAAGGGACATTCTCCTTGGTTTTAGTTTATCTCTTTGTCGGACCTTTGAGATTACTTACGAAAAAGGAATCCACTCAAAGTCCTTATTTCATCTCTTCTTAGACTCCCTAAATATGAAAATATTGTCGAGTAACCTTGTTCCTTGAACACTCATTAATTGGTCCATAAAGAGAATCTATTTGGCATAAGTTTAACCCTTTTTTCATCCAATAGATTATCCAGGAAAAAGTATGCCTCAGGAGACTTGTCTCGCCGAGAGAGTTATCCTAAGTTATATTTTATACTCTTTCAGGCTAAGGAGACTAAACATAGAAAAAGGTTGTGAGTCCATATTTAAGCGCTTTTTAGACTCTTTAAAATTCAAAAGATTGTCGAGTGATATTGTCTCATTCACACTCTTTAAAATGGTTTTGAAGAGACATCCTTTTGGTATAAGTTTAACCCTTTTTCGAACCAACTGGACCAGTTATGAGAAAGGAAATCCCTGGAGTCTTCTTTTAGTGTTTTTTCAAACTCTCTAAATGTGAAAAACCATTTATCTTACCTTCTCTAGGCTCGTAAAACTTCACATGGAAGGACTCTTGTTGTTTCATACTTAATCGCATCACATGTCCCATCCTTGTGTCTTTGGCCTAATGTCGGCTCCATGTTTCTATCAAATTAACCCTCAAAGCATTCCTTAAATGCAAGCCTTGCAACACTTTTTTCCCTTGCGATCTGACACCTTGACCCATGGAGGAATTTTCTCGAGTGTCCTTATCCTGCACATGTCTCCTTTCACTAAGCATCAATATGTTCCATACGCTTGGAACTAGTTTTCTTTCTTGCAAAACTCATTCCTCCTTTGTAACGTAGCATTATTTTATTCTTTTAAATATCGTTACAAGTTTGAAAAAGACAAAAATAATCAAATATTCCAAAAAGAGGGGACAAGATATACATTATCTTTTTACGATGGAAAGATAGTCTCCCTTGGACAAAGCACATCCTTTCTTTTGTTCTCCAATAATTTGGATCTAGTATGACCTTAGGAGGCTATTATAATTACATAGAGTTGTATCCTCCTCCGTTTGGTTACTATTCCAAACATATAGAGAGTTTGTGGTGCCTCCTTTATCAAAAAATTATGTCAATAATAGGCTTCCTGAGTCTCATCATTTTATCGTGCTTTTGTCTAAGGGAAGTTTTATCCAACCCGAGTCATCCATTCTATATTTTGTCTCTTGACTTTCATGAGTCGTCCATCCAAGAGTCCAGTCAAGTTCATATTCAAAATCTATTAAGTTTTGTTCTAATGATCGAAATCCTCTAGTATTTCTCCGATGGCATGTCGAAGACCTCAAGGTAGTGAGTCTTACACTCATATTGTACTACTTGAGTTTTGAAGATATTGAAGTTTTTCTTGAGTTATAAATCTCCTCATCTCAAGCCATAAGCATTGATGCTTCTTGAATATGCATATTATATTGTACTTATATATCTTCAAATGATTTTGAGATGTAGATCCGTTGTGTATTCATCGTGGCTACACTTTATATAGACATTTATATGACATGGATATGTAGTGTACTTGATTGGAAACCATGATTAGTTCATCCAAAGCATGGGTATGCTCACCTTAGAGAGATTATCATTGGTTTGCAGATGGCATGCTCCCAAACTCTAGTCCCAGGCTCACTCAACTCTGTGCCTTCCCACTAGTAAATATATTGTAATGTATTTTGGCCATTAGTTTCTCTTCTAACCTCACACATTAGGGAGCATATGTTATAGTCCAAAAAATTTCCTGCCTATTCATACATGGCATTGGCCTTTCCACTTACATATTTTTCCAAAATACTGTCTAGGCTTCTTCTTAAAAAAATATTTTTTGGAACATGTGCGTGCCCTAATAAACTATAGCCCACATACACATGTGAGTTCTATACTAGTTAGCCTCCATAGATATGTGAGCTGCATACTAATAAGCCAACAATTACCTCCAAAAATTGCAAAAAATATAAAATTGCAAGGAATTCGATGGATTTTATGGACTATCAAGGGTTTCCCAACCATTTTACCCATTGTATCTCGTCCCCAAACTGAATAACCATGTTTTTCTCATATATAAAGAGGTATCGGGGTCTCATTTACAACAAGAAGTAAGATAACAAGTAAACTCTGTCAAAATCCCTTCCCCTTCTTAGCCCAAGTTTTTCATCCCTTTATGAGATTTGGCCTCAACATTCCCCTCCAGTTGTAACACCTATGTTTCCCCCAGTCAGTAAATAAAATTATAAATGGCCAAGAGACTATGGAAGACTAGATATGTGTGATTGTTTGATTTGATGAACCTTTGTATAAAAGTTCAATGTATGCATTTCCTGTTATTAATAGAAAATGGATAAGTGTTGCATAACTACTGAAAGGGGGGTTTTCTAAGATACACCATGGATTCTATGAGAGAGATGGTGAGGGGAACCATGAATTGTTAATATGACCCCCACCAAACCAATACCCTAATGGAATTAATGAATTAGAATAGTCCTCTGACCCATATAATGAATTACTAGACAACGTGGTAGCTGAGAGAGTCCTCCTCAAGGGTTAATGAGGAGATGGGAGAAGAGTACCCATAGATAAGACTCCAGACTTGACCACGAGCTAGGGATTCATAACCACACAACCTTGAAAAGAAATGAAAGGAAGAGTTAATTCGAGGGTAGAGGCGAAAGAGAAGAGAAAGTCATCTGTGAAGAGAGTAGAGTTAGAAGAGAAATGCCGAGAAGGGAAAAGGAGCAGTTACAATGCTTTGGTTCGATTAAGAACTGGGGAATAAGATCATTTTAACGTAATAAGTTATTGGAAAGGATTTTTCATTATGAGATGATAAACAAGGCTGATGAGTGACTGTGGAAGTCCTTAGAAAGACCTCCTTGCTTGGTACAAAGAAAACTCGATGTCGGGATACTATGGGAGGAGGAGGGTAAAATTTTTCCCTAACTATTACTAAGAAAGAAGAAAGAGTCTCTCTCAAAGAATCATGGTCTAGCTCAGGGGTGGCCATAGGTAAGCCCATCAGGATTTTGAGTGGATATGGCTGGGTGGAATTAGGCACCCCTTTCATGAGTCACTTCATGAAATATGATTTTCTGATAATTAACTTCATACTCTGTGTAATGAAATAGATGTGGAGATTGAATATATTTATATGTCTATGAATGAGTTCTTTTTTGAATGGTTAAGTTAGAATCTTGCATTCTCTCTCTGTAAATTTTTTCTTTTAAATGGGCATATTCTTGACTCATTTGAGTAGTTAAAGAGTCGTAAAATGTGAGCCTGCAATAATATCGAGGAAATATTTGTTGGAATGTTTAAGTTCAATCGGTCTCTAAACCCCACCCCCCTCATGGGAAATTTCCAAGTTCAAACCATGTGGAAGGAGGATGCCTCCTTCAGATATTTTACCCATCTAGGTAAGGGCTCATGCCCATGACCTTGACCTATTGGTGGCTAAAGGGATTATCGCTTAGCCCGCAAGAAATTCCAAAGGACCCATGTGACCAAGGTCTGGGAACCCTGCATTAGGCTTGAGAGAAGCTAGACCTTCTAGCTTCAGAACTCTGAGAGATCAGATCTTTGGAGTGCTTTGACCCTACCGTTTATAAATCAGTCGAAGGAAACTGGTAGTTACAGTTACCCAGCTGGTTAACTAGTGCCTGACGATTTCCTTATCCAAGATAGTTAGACGTTACCCCGTTAAACCTTGATCTATTCAGTCATCATGAAGTAATCTGAACTGCCAATTTGAGAGTAGTCGAAAGCCCCTGGACCATTGGATCCACATATAAGTACTTTGACAAAGTCCCAATCCATAGTAATGGGGATGATACATCATCAAACCCCTGAACACTGAAGTTATAAATTGATGTGAACCATCAATTGAGAATACTTCGAGATCCCTACTATTCGTTGGATTCATACTATAGAAAACACTTCCATGAGGTCTTACTTCGAGAGGATGGTGATGGCATGACCTTAAAATCTATGAATTATGGATATGTGGATAAAAACGAACAATAGATATCAATACCTTTCAAGATCTTTTGAAGTGGTCAGCCTGACATTGACCACTTCGAGAAAGGAGGAGGTCACACCACAAACTCCCTGAATGCTAAAGTTACAAAGTAATGAAGGTGTTCGATATAGGGGTTATGTGGATGAGGATTAACCGTGATATTGAAGGGCTTGGAAGGCTATCCATTAGGGATAACATAGGACAGTGATTCCATCCAGGATGACATGGAACCACAAGTAATGTGCCACATGTCACCTAGATTTGTGCGTTTCATAGATTCCATAGACCCATTAATGTGTGACATGTGTCACCCACTGAAGGGATACATGTTATCTCGACCTTGTTGTGTATCACACCTGGCACTCACCACTTGGTCCATTTAGCGAGAGGAGTATGCAGGACCCACATGTATTTTCCTTCGTATCTAGTACATTACCACATGCGAGGGTGAACTAGTGCTAACCTCTTATCGACAATCGATGGTCATTTTTTAACCGATGTGGATATCCATGATTAGGGAGGATTGCAGAGTCTAAACTAGCATGATTTTTATTTCCCCTCCCGAGTTCTACAATGTAAATTTCTCTCCTGTGGTGGAATTGATGCCAACTCTTGATCCTACCGGATATACAGATCGACAATATAAGAGGATTGCATAAGTTCAACCCATGGGGATGATAATTCTACCCATGATCTCCTCAATTCCTCTCCAACTTATATTCATGGACCTATGTAGACACACCTTGACTGTGGAATTCAAGAGGTATTGGGAGAAAATTGGTGGAAACTTCAAACTTCGAAGCTTTGGGAGGTTCGGTAGGTAGGTGAAGCTAAGAACCCTGGAGGTTTCCAGTCATGGATTGATGTGGCCCATCGATGTCACCTCAAGTGACATGGAGCCCTGTCCTACATGCCACATGTCACCCTGATTTGTGCTTCCCAGAAACCCTAAATGACATTACAACGTGAAACATGTCACCTCCTGACGAGGACACATGCCACTCCTAGATTTCTTTACGTGTCGTTCCTCTAGCACATGAATTCTCGGCCGAAGGATGGTACAGTACCCGTGAATTTGGGATTTCGACAATTCGAAAGGAAGTATGGTTCAAGGTGAGGGAACCTCTCAATGTCAAAGTCACGAAGCAATAGGAGACATAGATCCAAGGATATGTCAAGATCTCTCCTTACCATTATATTTAGTACCCGAGACATTGGGAGTTTGTCACTATGGAAGGAAGAATGGTTCAAGGTGAGGGAGCCTCAGAACATTGAAGTCGCGAAGAGATAGGAACTGTAGATCCAGGGAATCTTTGAGAATATTCTCTGCTCATTGGATCTAGACTGTATCAGTCACTTTGGAAAAGTCTTACTCCGAGAGACTAGGATGTTATAACATATGTTCCAAATGGGATGAAGGCTAGAGCTATGTGGAAACCTTTTGGGATTTCATGAATTCAGGACTCCGTAGGACCTGCGTACGAAAAATAAATGGGCGTTCAATGCCGAATTTTCCTCTAGCCGGTATATTAGAGGAGGATTAAGTATCACAATTGGTTTTGAACAATGGATGGAATTCCACCATGGACGTAGGAGCTTGAGGAGGGTGTGAGTGAGATGGAAGCACATGGATTCCATGTAGCCCTCAACCAATGAACAACCATAGAACTTCAGGAGGCCATAACTTGTAAACCAAAGGTTGGATTTGAGCCTGGTAGAAGTCAATAGAATTCTATGGGTGATTAGAAGAAGATGTAGACCTTAGGCAGAGGATTTGCGATACTATGAAAAGTCAAATTTATGATACCCCATCCCTTAAAAGGATTATTTATGGGTCAGGTGTCTCACAAAGTGGTATCGGAGGATGGAAACAACACTTGGCCTACTTGGGCTCATGTACGAGTCACATAAAAGTATTATTGAATAAATTTAAGGGGTATCAACCTACTTTCCCCCCTTGTATAAGAAACCTTTATGAACCTCTACTGAAGAGAGGAATGAAACCTTATACAATTGATAAATGTTTTGGAAATATGCATTGAATATTTCCAATGCTTCCAAATAAATAAGTTGACTTCATTTTACAATGATACATGTTGTTCATAAATTAATTGATCATTAACTAACAAAAAAAAAGTTATCAACACTCAAGTAGTCAGTAAACAAGAAGAAAACTGCAGCGTAAAGGATGGTGACACACCATGAGTTGGGGGAAATCTCCCACAATATAGAGGAATAATCTGATTAAAGGAGGGTGGTGGAAACCCCTCCATATTTGGTCGAAATTGTAAGATTCCTCATGGAAGAATTACAAAGTTGTAAGGAAGAAAATGAAAGGTTGATAAAGGAACAAAAAAAGAATACTAAAATCAACACAGTCTTACTGCAAAGTCTACCAGATATACAAAGGAAACTGCAACATGGACCAACAACCAATCATGTGGACATACACCATACAAACAAAACCCAGAGTCCACCCCAGATATGAAATCATGGCCCTGAAAGTGGCAACACCAGGAGGAGCACCTCAAAGAAGGCCCAACATGGAGCTAAGAGACACTCAGTGGAAGATTCCTCTAGTGAGGAAACTAAAAAATCCAATGAATCTTCTAGTGGAAAAACTAGTTCATGTTCCCATATGAGAAGGAAGAAAAGGAAACATTCCAAGAGTCATGAACCTAAGGAATTTAAGAAAGAAAAACCACCCACCTTTGATTGAGAGATTAAAAATGGGGAAGAAGCAGAAGTTTGGCTACTATGCTTGAATATGTACTTCAAAGTTCATGACTACTCTGAAAACTTAAAGTCTCAGATATCCATTTTCAACATGAATGGGAAAGATTCCATTTGGTGGGAGGACCTTAGGAATGTGAAAGGAATCCATGAGAAGGACTTGTCATGGAAACAATTTGAGAATTACTTCAAAACGAAGTATCTGTTAGAAAAGTACTTTGATGGGAAGACCAAGGATTCTATGAACTCAAGCTGGGACAACTCACCATAGATGAGTATATCAACAAATTTCTTGAGTTGATGAGGTATGTTCCCTAGATATAGGATGAAAAAGTAAATATGTAATAATTTATTAGTGGACTACCTTAGTCCTACTAGGACATAATTGATTTTGATGAGCCAAATACTTTAGAAGATATTATTTGAAAGGCAATGTATTGCTATAAGAAATTCAAGAATAAGACAGAACCCCATAAAGAATGGAAGAAGAAAAACAATTTGGGATTCAATAAGGAAGGGTTTAAACCATCAATATTTAAGAACCATGGGAAAATCTCTAGGATGAGCCTTCCTACTAGAAGTTTGTATCATAAAAACTTTCCACCCCTGAGTGGAAATAAACCATTCAGAACAACCCCAAGTAAGATTGATAACAGAAATAAAAATCCATTGAAATGTTGGGGTTGTGGAGAAAAACATCTGTTGAGGGACTGTTTACATAGGAAATAAGAAAATAGGAGGGTCTACAACATCGAAGAGGCTACCACAGTCAATAATGTGGCTAGGAGTATGCCACAAATTTATGCATCCTTGGATAATAGACAAGTTGACCACCAAGATATGGTGGTGGAGATGGAAGGTATGATTGTCAATCATCTTGTTTCCATTTTAATTGATATTGGTTCCAATTTGAGTTATGTTTCCCCTCAAACTATTGAGAAATGTAAATTTCAACAAGTTAAACATGTAAAATCATGTTTGGTACAACTAGCCACTGGAACCAAAAGAAATGTAATAGAGGTCATACCGACATGCCAATTAATTATGAATGGATTACCCACACGAGCAACTGTAAACATGCTCCCGTTATGATCTTATGACTTGTTGATTGGCATGGACTGGTTGGCTTTCCATAGAACCAAGTTGGAATATTACAATAAAACTAGTGTGACTATGGATAAGGGAGAAGGATAACCCTACAAGGCATTCGAAATCATGTCTCAGTGAGACAAATATCATCCCTCCAAGAGAAGAAGTATTGCAAAAAGGGGTGCCGAATGCCCCTTGTATGAAATACAAGTGCTAAACTCTCTTGAGAATAACAAGTACAGCCTAGAGAACCATCCCATATTAAGAGAGTATAAATATGTGTTCCCAAAATAGGTTCCAGGTCTACCTCCAAGAATTTACATTGACTTTTCAATGGAGCTTGTACCAGGAGCAGTGCCAATGTCTAGAACACCCTATAGATTGAGTACACCAGAGCTAGTTGAGCTCAAAATACATCTAAAAGAGTTGTGGGACAAAGGGTACATTCAGCCTAGTGTGTCTCCATGGGGAGGACCAACCTTGTTTGTGAAAATTAAGGATGGCGCACTCATATTGTGCATAGATTATAGACAACTCAATAAGGTGACCATCGAGAATAAGTACCCCTTACTAAGGATCGATGACTTGTTCGACCAATTAAGGGGTGCTACAATATTGTCCAATATTGAATTAAGATTTGGATACCATCAGGTCCAAATTAAGGATGAATACATCCACAAAATAACCTTTATAACAAGGTATGGTCACTATGAATTTGTGGTGGTGCCATTCGGGCTAACCAATGCACCATCCACTTTTATGTTCTTAATAAATAATGTACTTAATAAATTCTTAGAAATATTTGTATTGGTTTTCATTGATAATATCCTAATCCATTCTAATAATAGGGAAGAGAATGAATAACATCTCAATTTAGTGCTCCAAGTACTAAGAGAACATCAACTATATGTTAAATTTAGTAAGTGTGACTTTTTCTAGAAACAAGTCCATTACTTAGGCCATGCTATTTATGAAGAAGGGGTGGNTTAAGCGCTTTTTAGACTCTTTAAAATTCAAAAGATTGTCGAGTGATATTGTCTCATTCACACTCTTTAAAATGGTTTTGAAGAGACATCCTTTTGGTATAAGTTTAACCCTTTTTCGAACCAACTGGACCAGTTATGAGAAAGGAAATCCCTGGAGTCTTCTTTTAGTGTTTTTTCAAACTCTCTAAATGTGAAAAACCATTTATCTTACCTTCTCTAGGCTCGTAAAACTTCACATGGAAGGACTCTTGTTGTTTCATACTTAATCGCATCACATGTCCCATCCTTGTGTCTTTGGCCTAATGTCGGCTCCATGTTTCTATCAAATTAACCCTCAAAGCATTCCTTAAATGCAAGCCTTGCAACACTTTTTTCCCTTGCGATCTGACACCTTGACCCATGGAGGAATTTTCTCGAGTGTCCTTATCCTGCACATGTCTCCTTTCACTAAGCATCAATATGTTCCATACGCTTGGAACTAGTTTTCTTTCTTGCAAAACTCATTCCTCCTTTGTAACGTAGCATTATTTTATTCTTTTAAATATCGTTACAAGTTTGAAAAAGACAAAAATAATCAAATATTCCAAAAAGAGGGGACAAGATATACATTATCTTTTTACGATGGAAAGATAGTCTCCCTTGGACAAAGCACATCCTTTCTTTTGTTCTCCAATAATTTGGATCTAGTATGACCTTAGGAGGCTATTATAATTACATAGAGTTGTATCCTCCTCCGTTTGGTTACTATTCCAAACATATAGAGAGTTTGTGGTGCCTCCTTTATCAAAAAATTATGTCAATAATAGGCTTCCTGAGTCTCATCATTTTATCGTGCTTTTGTCTAAGGGAAGTTTTATCCAACCCGAGTCATCCATTCTATATTTTGTCTCTTGACTTTCATGAGTCGTCCATCCAAGAGTCCAGTCAAGTTCATATTCAAAATCTATTAAGTTTTGTTCTAATGATCGAAATCCTCTAGTATTTCTCCGATGGCATGTCGAAGACCTCAAGGTAGTGAGTCTTACACTCATATTGTACTACTTGAGTTTTGAAGATATTGAAGTTTTTCTTGAGTTATAAATCTCCTCATCTCAAGCCATAAGCATTGATGCTTCTTGAATATGCATATTATATTGTACTTATATATCTTCAAATGATTTTGAGATGTAGATCCGTTGTGTATTCATCGTGGCTACACTTTATATAGACATTTATATGACATGGATATGTAGTGTACTTGATTGGAAACCATGATTAGTTCATCCAAAGCATGGGTATGCTCACCTTAGAGAGATTATCATTGGTTTGCAGATGGCATGCTCCCAAACTCTAGTCCCAGGCTCACTCAACTCTGTGCCTTCCCACTAGTAAATATATTGTAATGTATTTTGGCCATTAGTTTCTCTTCTAACCTCACACATTAGGGAGCATATGTTATAGTCCAAAAAATTTCCTGCCTATTCATACATGGCATTGGCCTTTCCACTTACATATTTTTCCAAAATACTGTCTAGGCTTCTTCTTAAAAAAATATTTTTTGGAACATGTGCGTGCCCTAATAAACTATAGCCCACATACACATGTGAGTTCTATACTAGTTAGCCTCCATAGATATGTGAGCTGCATACTAATAAGCCAACAATTACCTCCAAAAATTGCAAAAAATATAAAATTGCAAGGAATTCGATGGATTTTATGGACTATCAAGGGTTTCCCAACCATTTTACCCATTGTATCTCGTCCCCAAACTGAATAACCATGTTTTTCTCATATATAAAGAGGTATCGGGGTCTCATTTACAACAAGAAGTAAGATAACAAGTAAACTCTGTCAAAATCCCTTCCCCTTCTTAGCCCAAGTTTTTCATCCCTTTATGAGATTTGGCCTCAACATTCCCCTCCAGTTGTAACACCTATGTTTCCCCCAGTCAGTAAATAAAATTATAAATGGCCAAGAGACTATGGAAGACTAGATATGTGTGATTGTTTGATTTGATGAACCTTTGTATAAAAGTTCAATGTATGCATTTCCTGTTATTAATAGAAAATGGATAAGTGTTGCATAACTACTGAAAGGGGGGTTTTCTAAGATACACCATGGATTCTATGAGAGAGATGGTGAGGGGAACCATGAATTGTTAATATGACCCCCACCAAACCAATACCCTAATGGAATTAATGAATTAGAATAGTCCTCTGACCCATATAATGAATTACTAGACAACGTGGTAGCTGAGAGAGTCCTCCTCAAGGGTTAATGAGGAGATGGGAGAAGAGTACCCATAGATAAGACTCCAGACTTGACCACGAGCTAGGGATTCATAACCACACAACCTTGAAAAGAAATGAAAGGAAGAGTTAATTCGAGGGTAGAGGCGAAAGAGAAGAGAAAGTCATCTGTGAAGAGAGTAGAGTTAGAAGAGAAATGCCGAGAAGGGAAAAGGAGCAGTTACAATGCTTTGGTTCGATTAAGAACTGGGGAATAAGATCATTTTAACGTAATAAGTTATTGGAAAGGATTTTTCATTATGAGATGATAAACAAGGCTGATGAGTGACTGTGGAAGTCCTTAGAAAGACCTCCTTGCTTGGTACAAAGAAAACTCGATGTCGGGATACTATGGGAGGAGGAGGGTAAAATTTTTCCCTAACTATTACTAAGAAAGAAGAAAGAGTCTCTCTCAAAGAATCATGGTCTAGCTCAGGGGTGGCCATAGGTAAGCCCATCAGGATTTTGAGTGGATATGGCTGGGTGGAATTAGGCACCCCTTTCATGAGTCACTTCATGAAATATGATTTTCTGATAATTAACTTCATACTCTGTGTAATGAAATAGATGTGGAGATTGAATATATTTATATGTCTATGAATGAGTTCTTTTTTGAATGGTTAAGTTAGAATCTTGCATTCTCTCTCTGTAAATTTTTTCTTTTAAATGGGCATATTCTTGACTCATTTGAGTAGTTAAAGAGTCGTAAAATGTGAGCCTGCAATAATATCGAGGAAATATTTGTTGGAATGTTTAAGTTCAATCGGTCTCTAAACCCCACCCCCCTCATGGGAAATTTCCAAGTTCAAACCATGTGGAAGGAGGATGCCTCCTTCAGATATTTTACCCATCTAGGTAAGGGCTCATGCCCATGACCTTGACCTATTGGTGGCTAAAGGGATTATCGCTTAGCCCGCAAGAAATTCCAAAGGACCCATGTGACCAAGGTCTGGGAACCCTGCATTAGGCTTGAGAGAAGCTAGACCTTCTAGCTTCAGAACTCTGAGAGATCAGATCTTTGGAGTGCTTTGACCCTACCGTTTATAAATCAGTCGAAGGAAACTGGTAGTTACAGTTACCCAGCTGGTTAACTAGTGCCTGACGATTTCCTTATCCAAGATAGTTAGACGTTACCCCGTTAAACCTTGATCTATTCAGTCATCATGAAGTAATCTGAACTGCCAATTTGAGAGTAGTCGAAAGCCCCTGGACCATTGGATCCACATATAAGTACTTTGACAAAGTCCCAATCCATAGTAATGGGGATGATACATCATCAAACCCCTGAACACTGAAGTTATAAATTGATGTGAACCATCAATTGAGAATACTTCGAGATCCCTACTATTCGTTGGATTCATACTATAGAAAACACTTCCATGAGGTCTTACTTCGAGAGGATGGTGATGGCATGACCTTAAAATCTATGAATTATGGATATGTGGATAAAAACGAACAATAGATATCAATACCTTTCAAGATCTTTTGAAGTGGTCAGCCTGACATTGACCACTTCGAGAAAGGAGGAGGTCACACCACAAACTCCCTGAATGCTAAAGTTACAAAGTAATGAAGGTGTTCGATATAGGGGTTATGTGGATGAGGATTAACCGTGATATTGAAGGGCTTGGAAGGCTATCCATTAGGGATAACATAGGACAGTGATTCCATCCAGGATGACATGGAACCACAAGTAATGTGCCACATGTCACCTAGATTTGTGCGTTTCATAGATTCCATAGACCCATTAATGTGTGACATGTGTCACCCACTGAAGGGATACATGTTATCTCGACCTTGTTGTGTATCACACCTGGCACTCACCACTTGGTCCATTTAGCGAGAGGAGTATGCAGGACCCACATGTATTTTCCTTCGTATCTAGTACATTACCACATGCGAGGGTGAACTAGTGCTAACCTCTTATCGACAATCGATGGTCATTTTTTAACCGATGTGGATATCCATGATTAGGGAGGATTGCAGAGTCTAAACTAGCATGATTTTTATTTCCCCTCCCGAGTTCTACAATGTAAATTTCTCTCCTGTGGTGGAATTGATGCCAACTCTTGATCCTACCGGATATACAGATCGACAATATAAGAGGATTGCATAAGTTCAACCCATGGGGATGATAATTCTACCCATGATCTCCTCAATTCCTCTCCAACTTATATTCATGGACCTATGTAGACACACCTTGACTGTGGAATTCAAGAGGTATTGGGAGAAAATTGGTGGAAACTTCAAACTTCGAAGCTTTGGGAGGTTCGGTAGGTAGGTGAAGCTAAGAACCCTGGAGGTTTCCAGTCATGGATTGATGTGGCCCATCAATGTCACCTCAGGTGACATGGAGCCCTGTCCTACATGCCACATGTCACCCTAATTTGTGCTTCCCAGAAACCGTAAATGAAATTACAACGTGAAACATGTCACCTCCTGATGAGGACACATGACACTCCTAGATTTATTTATGTGTCGTTCCTCTAGCACATGAATTCTCGGCCAAAGGATGGTACAGTACCCGTGAATTTGGGATTTCGACAATCCGAAAGGAAGTATGGTTCAAGGTGAGGGAACCTCCGAATGTCAAAGTCACGAAGCAATAGGAGACATAGATCCAAGGATATGTCAGGATCTCTCCTTACCATTATATTTAGTACCCGAGACATTGGGAGTTTGTCACTCTGGAAGGAAGAATGGTTTAAGGTGAGGGAGCCTCAAAACGTTGAAGTCGCGAAGAGATAGGAACTGTAGATCCAGGGAATCTTCGAGAATATTCTCTGCTCATTGGATCTAGACTGTATCAGTCACTTTGGAAAAGTCTTACTCCAAGAGACTAGGATGTTATAACATATGTTCCAAATGGGATGAAGTCTAGAGCTATGTGGAAACCTTTTGGGATTTCATGAATTCAGGACTCCGTAGGACCTGCATACGAAAAATAAATGGGCGTTCAATGTTGAATTTTCCTCTAGCCAGTATATTAGAGGAGGATTAAGTATCACAATTGGTTTTGAATAGTGGATGGAATTACACCATGGACATAGGAGCTTGAGGAGGGTGTGAGTGAGATGGAAGCACATGGATGCCATGTAGCCCTCAACCAATGAACAACCATAGAACTTCAGGAGGCCATAACTTGTAAACCAAAGGTTGGATTTGAGCCTGGTAGAAGTCAATAGAATGCTATGGGTGATTAGAAGAAGATGTAGACATCAGACAGAGGATTTGCGATACTATGAAAAGTGAAATTTATGATACCCCATCCCTTAAAAGGATTATTTATGGGTCGGGTGTCTCACAAAGTGGTATCGGAGGATGGAAACAACACTTGGCCTGCTTGGGCTCATGTATGAGTCACATAAAAGCATTATTGAAGAAATTTAAGGGGTATCACCCTACTTTCCCCCCTTCTATAAGAAACCTTTATGAACCTCTACTAAAGAGAGGAATGAAACCTTATACTATTGATAGATGTTTTGGAAATATGCATTGAATATTTCCAATGCTTCCAAATAAATAAGTTGACTTCATTTTACAATGATACATGTTGTTCATAAATTAATTGATCATTAACTAACAAAAAAAAGTTATCAACACTCAAGTAGTCAGTAAACAAGAAGAAAACTGCAGCATAAAGGATGGTGACACACCATGAGTTGGGGGAAATCTCCCACAATATAGAGGAATAATCTGATGAAAGGAGGGTGGTGGAAACCCCTCCATATTTGGTCGAAATTGTAAGATTCCTCATGGAAGAATTACAAAGTTATAAGGATGAAAATGAAAGGTTGATAAAGGAACAAAAAAAGAAGACTAAAATCAACACAGTCTTACTGCAAAGTCTACCAGATATACAAAGGAAACTGCAACATGGACCAACAACCAATCATGTGGACATACACCATACAAAGAAAACCCAGAGTCCACCCCAGATATGAAATCATGGCCCTGAAAGTGGAAACAACAGGAGGAGCACCTCAAAGAAGGCCCAACATGGAGCCAAGAGACACTCAGTGGAAGATTCCTCTAGTGAGGAAACTGAAAAATCCATAGAATCTTCTAGTGGAAAAACTAGTTCATGTTCCCAGATGAGAAGGAAGAAAAGGAAACATTCCAAGAGTCATGAACCTGAGGAATTTAAGAAAGAAAAACCACCCACCTTCGATTGAGAGATTAAAAAGGGTTAAGAAGCAGAAGTTTGGCTACTATGCTTGAATATGTACTTCAAAGTTCATGACTACTCTGAAAACTTAAAGGCTCAGATATCCATTTTCAACATGAATGGGAAAGATTCCGTTTGGTGGGAGGACCTTAGGAATGTGAAAGGAATCCATGAGAAGGACTTGTCATGGAAACAATTTGAGAATTACTTCAAAACGAAGTATCTGTTAGAAAAATACTTTGATGGGAAGACCAAGGATTCTATGAACTCAATCTAGGACAACTCACCATAGATGTGTATATCAACAAATTTCTTGAGTTGATGAGGTATGTGCCCTAGATATAGGATTAAAAAGTAAATATGTAATAATTTATTAGTGGACTACCTTAGTCCTACTGGGACATAATTGATTTTGATGAGCCAAATACTTTAGAAGATATTATTTGAAAGGCAAGGTATTGCTATAATAAATTCAAGAATAAGACAAAACCCCATAAAGAATGGAAGAAGAAAAACAATTTGGGATTCAATAAGGAAGGGTTTAAACCATCAATATTTAAGAACCATGGGAAAAGATCTAGGATGAGCCTTCCTACTAGAAGTTTGTATCATAAAAACTTTCCACCCCTGAGTGGAAATAAACCATTCAGAACAACCCCAGGTAAGATTGATAACAGAAATAAAAATCCATTGAAATGTTGGGGTTGTGGAGAAAAACATCTGTTGAGGGACTATCCACATAGGAAATAAGAAAATAGGAGGGTATACAACATGGAAGAGGCTACCACAGTCAATAATGTGGCTAGGAGTATGCCACAAATTTATGCATCCTTGGATAATAGACAAGTTGACCACCAAGATATGGTGGTGGAGATGGAAGGTATGATTGTCAATCATCTTGTTTCCATTTTAATTGATATTGGTTCCAATTTGAGTTATGTTTCCCCTCAAACTATTGAGAAATGTAAATTTCAACAAGTTAAACATGTAAAATCATGTTTGGTACAACTAGCCACTGGAACCAAAAGAAATGTAATAGAGGTCATACCGACATGCCAATTAATTATGAATGGATTACCCACACGAGCAACTGTAAACATGCTCCCGTTATGATCTTATGACTTGTTGATTGGCATGGACTGGTTGGCTTTCCATAGAACCAAGTTGGAATATTACAATAAAACTAGTGTGACTATGGATAAGGGAGAAGGATAACCCTACAAGGCATTCGAAATCATGTCTCAGTGAGACAAATATCATCCCTCCAAGAGAAGAAGTATTGCAAAAAGGGGTGCCGAATGCCCCTTGTATGAAATACAAGTGCTAAACTCTCTTGAGAATAACAAGTACAGCCTAGAGAACCATCCCATATTAAGAGAGTATAAATATGTGTTCCCAAAATAGGTTCCAGGTCTACCTCCAAGAATTTACATTGACTTTTCAATGGAGCTTGTACCAGGAGCAGTGCCAATGTCTAGAACACCCTATAGATTGAGTACACCAGAGCTAGTTGAGCTCAAAATACATCTAAAAGAGTTGTGGGACAAAGGGTACATTCAGCCTAGTGTGTCTCCATGGGGAGGACCAACCTTGTTTGTGAAAATTAAGGATGGCGCACTCATATTGTGCATAGATTATAGACAACTCAATAAGGTGACCATCGAGAATAAGTACCCCTTACTAAGGATCGATGACTTGTTCGACCAATTAAGGGGTGCTACAATATTGTCCAATATTGAATTAAGATTTGGATACCATCAGGTCCAAATTAAGGATGAATACATCCACAAAATAACCTTTATAACAAGGTATGGTCACTATGAATTTGTGGTGGTGCCATTCGGGCTAACCAATGCACCATCCACTTTTATGTTCTTAATAAATAATGTACTTAATAAATTCTTAGAAATATTTGTATTGGTTTTCATTGATAATATCCTAATCCATTCTAATAATAGGGAAGAGAATGAATAACATCTCAATTTAGTGCTCCAAGTACTAAGAGAACATCAACTATATGTTAAATTTAGTAAGTGTGACTTTTTCTAGAAACAAGTCCATTACTTAGGCCATGCTATTTATGAAGAAGGGGTGG
>JZKD02S1736638.1:57788-73488 GCA_000966675.3 Picea glauca | reverse complement strand
CCATTTGAAGGAGGAGAATCATAGTAAAGAAACTATACCTGATTGAGCATTCCCTTTGTCCCAACCTTTAGCCATCCTTGTGCAAAGAGAAGTATAGAGAAAAGAAGTTGGAAGACAGTGGAAGAGGAGCCCAGGCTCAGGATCGAGGAGCAGTAGCCAACTTTATCATTGTAAGGTATCATTGTGAAGTTAATAAAAGAATTGCTTTTCCCATCCCATCATATGAGATTGTCATTATTGTAATATTGATTGTATGATTGATTAAATCTCTAACTTGTTAGTTCATAGATCAAATGCATGTGGAGTTATTTGTTTGTCTTTAGTGAATGCAGGTCATCATTGGGAGGAGACTTACAGTCAAAGAATGATCAAGCATGAAAAGGGATCGACATCAAACATGAAAAATAAGGTACGCCAACTTAATCTCTTGAGCCTTGTATTTAGATATGAGTAATGGGGTTTTAGGCATGGGATGATGGTAAAAAGTAAGAACCTTTAGGTAATTTATTCATGCATGATAAAACCCTTAGTGCTAGTTCGTAGGAGGGATTTCCCACCCACAACAGAATTGACGACCGTACTGGAGATCTCTAGGGTTTCTGGGAATATTTTTTCTTGGGTATTTTTAAGAACTAGTTCCATTCCTTGTTTATAAAGTTTCTGTAAAAGTCTGAGCTAACAGAGATTATGGTATTCCATATAAGTTATCTTTGTTTCTTGCCTTGACTGCATATTTTTTCAAGACCCACAGAGGTACACACAACCTGTATAAGGTTTGCATGCATGTACCCGCTCCCTACCTTCCCACAACCCGCGTGTACATGCTAGTTGAGGAAGTGTTAGTTGCATGTATGATTTCAAAGAATTTATTTTCAAGAGGAAATCATCCTCTCCCCTATCAGAAATAATCCTTCTCAGGGGTTTTCTCAAACTCATTCTAGTCTTTATTATTTGCAGTCTATAGCTTAGGTTTCACCTCAGATTGGTTTGTTCTATGAAATTTTCCTTGAATTGTTTTCTTTTTGTTGTCAAAGTAAGTGTCTGAGTCTTCAAGAGATTCCAGTTCTCAGTACCAGTAGTCTCTGCTTGGGCTTGATTTCTTGTCCTTTCATTTTTTAGAGTTTCAGAAGTACATGCAGCCTGTATAAGGTCTGTACATGCCCTGACTATACACAGCTCACGTGCACATGCTTGCTGTTGAACTGTCAGCAACATTCCTGTGGAGAAAATTTTTGTTTAAGGTGAGGAAATCATCCTTTCCTTTGTCAATAATTATACCTCTCAAGTTTTTGGGTCTCTGCCATAAGCGGTTAGTAACTTAGGTTTGATCACAACAATAGCTTCCTTTTTCATTAAGAAGTTTTTCCTCAAAAATTTCTTTTTCTAGGGTTTTTAGACAAGTGTGAGAGTCCAGTTTTAATTTTCTTGTGCATTATTTTTAAAGTGACTCTTTGCGATCTATGCTTAGGCCAGAAATTTTCTTGGTCTTTAATTGTTGATATTTTTCCTTTTTTCTTTGTGAGCATTCATATAAAAAAAATAAAATTATTTTCTTTGTTTGGTTAAATAGTGTTGGTTTGCATTAGTAACCAAGAAAAGTCTTTTATTTCATAAGTTATTGATGGTTTACTTATATCATGAGTAGCTCGTAGTTGAGTGAAATCCTTCTTTGAGTTTTTTGTTCAAAGATCTTAGAAAATTTTTAGTTTGAAAAGTTGTTTAAGATTTGAGTCAAGAAGAAGTTGTTTTGTTTCCAACTTTCTGTTTATTTTTCTTTCGTATTTAAAACATCACTAGTTTAACTTTCATAACCTTTGACTTAAGACAAGCCATGAAAATTAATGCCAACTCTAAAATTCATTAGAATTTTTATGTTTGTATGGTCAACAAACTAGTTTAGGGTTAGGGCCTTGAATTAGGTTGGAGAGGAAACTCTTCAAGGACATTAAATCAAACATTGGAGTCTGAGTTAGGGAGTGTCAAAGTCTAGTATTGTGAAATTTATCTGGGACCCCCCTCTAACACAAGGTCTAAACATGAGGTTGCATGCAGAAAGGTAGCGGAGATAACCCCTCCAAAGTTGGACCAATCATAGTGGAGAACACATATAGAGGGCTTGTCTTGGGATTTCATCGATTGCATTTGCCACGAAGCTTCGTGGGTCTCGAATCTGTTCAAGGTCCTCATTTGTCTTTCAGACCACTTTCCTTAGATACCCTTGACAGGTTTCAAGCTCGATACCCTTCTCATTGTGGTCTACTCGACTGTCAACTGTACCCGCTGGTGACTGTTCACGCGCTGGCAACCTAGTTGATTATCTTTTTTAGAGACATACATAGGTGACTGTGGGGGTATACTGCGGTACCTAGGATAGACATCAGGCCACACTTTATAGAGTATACCCAAAGGGTGCTTCCATGTTTGAGTTTCACTTGCATCGGTAAGTTTCTCTAGTGTTGGTTGTTGTAACTGTTCATCCAACTAGTTTAGTGTTTGCTTGTTTTATCTTAGAGGGACCTTTTTAGTGTGTGTTGTTTTTTGAACGAATATAAAGACCTAGTGTGTCTTTGATCTTCTCACATAGTGGAGGATCACAAGATTTTCTTATCACGAAGGCTTCTGGGCCACACCGGAGCCACCTCTGCCACCATTAAGGCGAAAGATAGACCAACAAGGGTCTTTTGAAGCGACCGAGTCACAAGAAACTGTACCCGACCAACATCCAGAGGAAACGGCCATTTTAGACCTTGGAGCGAAAGATCTTGGTCCATCTTAAACTCCCACCACTGATCTTTCGGCACCCATCATCGTACAGATTCACCTTTACAAGTGCTAGACAGTGTCGTACACAGCAATGGAAGCAAATGTTTCCACTTCTTCTGGGAATTATTCAATTCCCACTACGGTTGTCACCACATGGGATATTCCACCTCCTAACCCATCGTCACTAGTCCAAGCCACCATGTCCTCAACCACCTCTACCTCAAGCAGTGGTCCAATCCTGTTTATGGCGGCAGCCACTTCCCCTTTCACACTGAGTGTGACACCCTTCGTTCTCATACGGGATGCCTAGCTCAAGTAAAAGTCCTGTACTTTCCTACTCAACTTTACAGACTTTAGGTCTGGGGGTAGGGAGCTCTAACGCTCCCCTACAAGGACACATGGGGGGCACTTCAGCTCCTTTTAATGCTTTTCCTTACAGGGGAGGTCATATACCTCCTTCTTCCCCTTCGCTCGATGGCACCCACCAGCAATCCATCGGGCCACCCACACACCATAGTTTATTTGGAGCAGGGATTCAAGGAACGCCTTCTCATAATATGCCGGTAGCTTTGACATTGTTTTATTTGTTTGATGCGTTTGGTAACAACTCTTTCTTGTTAGCTACTTTCTCGACTGGGGGCAACCTTGGATACGGAAAACCTATTCCTATACAGGGTACTATTCCTGCATAGGGGCAAAACCCAAGAACTTCTTCCACATCGGGATCTTGGAATTCTTGGTAGGGATCAGTTCCCTTATCAGGAATGTCGATCTGGTGAAATTTTTTTCAGAACCAATGGAACCCTGGACAGGGTGCTATGCCTATGCTCATGGGATCGGCATGGGGAAACCCTTCCCAAATTCCTCCAAATGTAATGCACGCCCAACCATCTACGTACTATTTTGGCAGTTAGTCGATGATGTCTCCTCACATGAAGTATCTGTACATTGGCCATGTCCATGGTTTTTACCAGAACCTAGGCAAGTAGTTGAACTTTTCCTAGAAACCTGGTGCCAGTCAAACTCTAGGTCCCTTTTTCCATGGTTATCACCAACAACCCAAACTACCTTTCCTGACAACCTTGTATTTTCCATACTTGACAAGGTTATTGAATGACCCTATCTGTCACGATTCATGTTGGCCCCCTATGCCAACGAAGTTTCCTTTGGACATACCAAAGTTCGAGGCCAAGTTTAATGAAGATCCAGGAGATCATGTGATTACTTTTCACCTTTGGTGCTTGTCTAATTCATTAAAATATGACTCTGTACAGTTGTGATTGTTTCAACATACTCTCATTGGGAGTTCCGTGAAATGGTACATTGAGATCGACCACTCAAGATACTCTTCCTTCGTTGAATTGGCAATGGCTTTCCTAAACCATTTCCAATTACCTATGAGATATGACGTTGGTACATAATTGCTGGCCAATTTCGAACAGACAAAGGCAGACCATATCTTTGATCACATCTAAGAATGGAGACGTCGAAAGAGTTTAATTAAGGTTCCATTCCCACCAGCATTCTTGCTTGAGTGGTTACTTAAGTCTTTGGTCCCACATTTATCCAAAGACGTCGTGACATCAAGAGTTTTTTCTGAAGAAGATGCCATCATGAGAGCTCAACAGCTTGAGCTAATCTACTCTGAGTCCAATTTATTATATGAGATCTTGCCATATGTGCCATGCTCAATACTTGATAAAAACAGACAGAGAATGGGACCACATGCTGATGGTATTATTAGTTCAACACAAACATAGCCCGCTGAACAGGTGACAAAACAATTGCAACAATTGTCCATACAACACACAGTGGCTAGCCAAACAACTATTTTGGCGGCTCTCCCTACCCAAATGTTGGATGCACATAGTGTGCAATCAACAAATCCAAAGGCCACTGAGCAGCCCAAAGGAAAGAAAAAACAAGGAAAGAAGGGTAATGGGGATAAGAAACACACTAATAATGTTGGTGGGGGAAACACTGAGAAACGAAAGGCGAGGTATCCATGCAATCTGTGCGTGGAAGACCACCCGACCCACCAATGTCCCCGACTTGCAAGGGCCCAAAAGTTTGTGACACAACAACAACCTGCCATGTTAACCAATCCATTTCAACATGGGCAAAACCTAACCCAAGCCTCTACAAGTGCAGAAGGGGGGAAGTCAAGGACCCTCTCTGTCTTCGAATAATCCTACATCTGCGAATGTGTATATGATGAAAGGTGATGCTTTTATATCAACTAGAGCACATTACTATAGCAAACTAAGCACTTCTGAGAATGGGCCAAAAAATATGAAATCCCATCTCTTCCTCTCCAGATCGAGAATACTTTGGGAAAAACAATGACACACATCCGAAAAGGTGCGTTCAAGAAATATTCTCACAACCCAAATGTAAGAGTTTCCCAGAACTATTCCGTGGTGGAGTATTTGACTCAAACCCCTTGTGCAATGTTTTATTTGAAGGTCCTCCAAAGCTGCCCTTCCCAGAGGAAAGCTTTGTTAGCCACTTTAGGATCTACCGAGACTTGTAATTCAGGTACAATCATACTGGACACAATCGACTTAAAACCTCGTCTACCTTACCATGTAGCATTTCAAATAGTAGTGGCTTACCCCATGAAAACTTTTACTTGAAACATTTTCCGCACGGTGGTTGATGAAGGCACCTCGACATGCATCATGTTGTTGTCATGTTGGAAGGCCATTGGCCAGCCCGTTTTGTCTCCGTCACCTACTCTTCTCACTACTTTTGATGGTCATTCATTTTGATGACATGGTATCATTCCCTCTTTCCCCATGCAGCTAGGAGGGAAGACCGTGTGTGTCGAGGTATAAGTATTCGACGCATCCCTCGACTACAATATCTTGTTAGGTAGGAGTTGGACTTATGCTATGCAAGCAGTGGTTGCTATAGTTTTCCAGGTCTTGTTATTTCCACACAAGGGTCAGATCATGACCATTAATCAATTGTCCTTCTCGAGACCTGACCCTTCATTGGGGGCATACACGGTCCCGATGATTGATAATCCCCAACCAGGCATCGTCAACGTAGGAGTTGGTTTGTGGCCATATTTGATGCGTACCTTCGATTACCCATCCCCTCAATGCAATGTCAAGTTCATATCAGACCACCATAAGGTTGATATTTTCCAAGTTTTGTCATTTCGCATGACTTACCTCAATGATCAGTGGATACTTCCTTCCCCATCGGCCATGATGGAAGGGACAGGGAACCCTAGCATGTCCATGCCCTTTTCCGCAACCGAAGTAGTGTACTCTTTAGTCCAACAAGATTCGGTTGACATGGATCCAACTCCTGCACAAGAGTTAGATCCAATTCTAGAGCCTATTTGGGCTCAAGGCTCTCTCGCTGATACCGATTCATTAGACTTATTCTTTCTCTCTGACGAAGTAATAATTGAATCAATGACTAGTCCGGACAAACCCTAGGACAATCTCCATCATAGATCACACTTCCTCCCAGAGTTAAGAAGAATTGAAGTAGGAGAATTCACCTTGATTATGACTGGAGATAGGTCTTGTCCTATTAATCCCTTAGCTACACATGAGGTTTATACTGAGGGTAATATGGAAACTATCGCTGAAAATATACCAATTAATATCTCCAGAACCCCTGGCATCGTGGAGAATTTTTTCGTCGGAGTTGATTGTTCCCCCAAAGAGATTCAAATCTACATAGATCTATTTAAAGAATTCCACAATGTTTTTGCCTGGTCTTATGAGAAAATGTCAGGCATCGATCCAAAAATAGTCGAACATGAAATCACAACTTATCTGGATGCCAAGCCTATTCGGTAGAATCTTCGTCCAGTTAGTCCCAGGAAAGAAGCAACCATTAAGGTTGAAGTCGAGAAACTACTAAAATCCAGTTTTATCTATCCTATCCATTTGACCCAATGAGTGTCAAATCCTATTCCGGTCAATAAGAAATAGGGCACGATTCGTGTATGTACAAACTTCTATGATTTGAACAAGGCCTATCTAAAATATAATTTTCCCACACCATTCATCGACCAAATAATTGATGAATGTGCAGGTTGCGAGGCCTTTTCTTTCATGGATGGTTTTTCGAGATATAATCAAATACAAATCAAATCTGAAGACCAACACAAAACTGCATTCATTTGTCCATGTGGTACATTTGCCTATCGTAATATGCCTTTTTGTCTCAAAAATGTTGCAGCTACCTTCCAGTGGGCCATGTCTTTTTCTTTCCATGATCTCAAGCATATATTCGAGGCCTATTTAGATGATTTAGCATCTCGATCTTGCAAGAGAATGGATCATCCCACACACCTTCGACTTATCTTTGAGCGATGTCACTACTTCCAAATTCACTTGAATCCAAACAAATGCAGCGTTTGCATAACATTAGGATGTTTGTTAGGTTTGATAGTGTCAACAACAGGGATCATGGTCGATCCTATGAAGGTTGAGGTAATAGTTCAGTTGCCTCCCCCATGCACAATCCTTCAACTTCAAAGTCTTCAGGGCAAGGTGAACTTTTTGAGGCGTTTCATCACAAAGTATGTTGAGATTAAAAAGGGATTTATGCACTTGTTGAAGAAGGACATCCCTTTTCATTGGGATGATGCAGCTCAACGTTCTTTCGATATGTTGAAACACTCCCTTACAACTGCCCCTATGCTTCAACCACCTAATTATAACAAAGACTTCGTATTATACTTGGCTACGGCAGAGTCAACCATCAGCATGGTCTTAGTTCAGGAGGATGATTTACTCTTAGAATATGTGATTTATTAACCGAGTCGAGGCCTAGTTGGAGTGGAACTAAATTATTCTCATATCGAAAAACTTGCATTAGCAGCAATCCATGCTATCCAACGATTATGTCATTATGTTTTTTTTTGTAAGACAACCATCATTTCTGTTGTGAATCTGTTTCAATACGTGTTGACACGATGGGTCATCGGTGGAAAGATAAGTAGATGGATAGTTTTCCTTTAGGAATTTGACTTAGATTTCATTTCAGCAAAATCCAAAAAGTCACTGGTCTTCGCAGAACTTATCGTGGAATTTCCGATTGAGTCAGGTGATGTTATGCTCAAAGAGTCGCCTATTAGAGAAGATATGTTTTTTATCACATCTTCGAATCCATGGTATGGAGATATACTTGTCTATCTCCAGACTTTGAAGTGTCGCACCTCTGCTTCTCATGATGAACATCTCCATATATGCCATCAGGCTAAGAATTATCTCATACTTGATGATACGTTGTATCGAAGAGGTGTAGACTGCATCTTGCATCGATGCCTCACTCATGAAGAAGAAGTTATCGTGCTTAACGATTTCCATACTAGAGCATGTGGCAGTCATTTTTCTGGGTTGGTAACAACCCAAAAGATTTTATGAGAGGTTTACTTCTGGCCAACACTAATCAAAGATTGTATCGAATTAGTCAAGAAGTGTCACCCATGTCAGATCTTCTCTTGGAAGATGAGGGCACATCCCACTCCCATGTTTCCTATCATCACAGTTGGTCCCTTCACAAAGTGGGGGATTGATTACACTACATGCAACCCTCCTTCAGCAAGGGGGCACCGTTATATCATTGTAGCCATAGACTGCTTCACGAAGTGGGTCGAATCTATGCCAATGTTTAAAGATGATCGAGGGACTGCAACTCTCTTTTTATTTAACCAAATAATAGTTGTTGGTCACTATAATTGCTTAATTGATTCAAACAACCAAGTGATACATAAATTATCAACCCAGGGAAGTCTTTTATTTCAAAGATAACCACGCACTATATATGCTCAATTCCAAATGCAACTTACAGTTGTAGTAAAAGAGACTATGTTAATCACACTTGCTTGAATATAATAAAGTTCTGAATTAAATCACAGGAAAGCAACTTCCCTATTGCAGATCTTAAAGATTAATCTAAGAATCCTGGATTACATTACAAATAATACTTGCAATGGGAAAGAACAACTATTCTGCAATCAGAGAACAGGACCCTTACTCTCAAACAGAGACTTCTGTTCTAACACTCTTTTATGAAAACAGTAAGAAGAAAACAATCAACTCTACCTAACAGAGAACAAGGCTGACTAGTTCCTTCCTTTCTAAGCAGGAGCCTTAAGCCTTATTTCTGTTTTAGCACACCTGTGAAATTGAATTTCACCAAGAACAGGATGGTCTGATCCCTTCCTTTATGAGCAGGAACCCTGCACCCAATCCCTGGCTAGCACACTGCAGAAGTAAATGAAATCTACAGAAGACAAGGTGTTCTGATTCCTTCCTGTCTGAGCAGGAACCGTTAACCCAATCCCTAGCTAGCACACTTGCAGAATTAAATGAAATCTACAGAAGACAAGGTGTTCTGATTCCTTCCTGTCTGAGCAGGAACCCTTAACCCAATCCCTGGCTAGCACACTTGAAGAATTAAATGAAATCTATAGAAGACAAGGTGTTCTGATTCCTTCCTATCTGAGCAGGAACCCTTAACCCAGTTTCTGGCTAACCTCATAAAATCATCACACAAGATTGCTGATAAAAAGAATTACGAATTTCATTTAATAAACTAAGACAGAGTCAGTAGTGTTTCAGCAAAGCGAAATTCATTAAAAGCATTGTTTCAACAAATCAAAAATTAATCAAAATATAAACAGAGATTGAACTAACACACTTCTAAAACTAACGGGTGAATCTTGTGATGAAGGTGGGCCCTCCCTTCTCACAAGATTCCCCTAAAACGGGAAGCTATACATGGATAATCAAAGTAGTCTTTTATTCATCTGTCAAAACATGATATTACAATATGCAAAAGTGAAGTACGTCCCTCTCTCTGAAGCGTTTCAGTACATAAAAACTTCACTTTTCGAATGAAGAATTCCCCCTATTTAAAGAGGGAACCCCCTCGATACAATATATCAAAGATTACAATGTATATCTGAGTCCTATCTTTAGTCGGATCTTCTTTCTAAACCAGAGCAAGATATCCTAGTCTTACGCAGCAGAAATGCTATTACAGGAGCTGGATGAGATATTGTTGTTACAGCTGGTGTAACATCTTCTTCCCGTTGCTGCTTATGTTGTTTCGGCTTCACAATTCGTGGGCTGTTTTAGCCACGTGAATTGCGCTCTGACTATGTCGAATTTCTTGTGTAGGAACGACGGTTAGAGCTTTGTTGACCATTGACTGTAACGGCTTCCTTGTGTTTTAGCATCATCGGTCCTGGCGGTTTCCTCTGTGTTTCAGCATCTGCAACTCTGGACTATGTAACAGCTCCATGTTTCGGCATCTGCGACCTTGGACTGTATAGCAGCTCTGTGTCTCAGCATCTGTGACCTCGGACTATATAGCAGCTTCGTGTTTCAACATCAGTTCTGTGTTTCAGCAATAGGGCTCAAATGCTAATCTGCAGTTTTGAACACTTAATGCACTTCTAATCAATGGTCAAGTACGAGAGTAATGTAAAATACTATGAAAAATAGATTAAACGTATAGTAATGAGAAGGGACATTGTGTACCTTTGTATTGATCAGATAAAGTGATAGTATGAGTTTAAATATGATTGATCAAGAGTATAATTGTGGCAAAAAGTATAGGAAAAAAGGTGCATTGTGTGGTCCTAACATCCCCCCCAACTCAAGGTGCTGCATGTCCTTAGGAAACTCACTCTGAATCAGAGTCTTGATACCGACTCTAATCATGTAAGTTACTCAAGCTGTAACTCTGGGAGGTACTGTCGGTTGGCATTCTGAATCCTTGCACCTGATGCAATCTTTTCCATACTGTTGTTTCTGCCTTCTTAGGCAGCTTATAATTGACTTGATACCTTTCTATTGGTAACCAGAGAATGGGAAAGTAAAACCTGTACCCTATCCAGTTTTCAGCACAATGCCTAACACACTGGATGTAGTTGGGTATCCTGGAAATTTCTACTTCCAAATTGGCAAGCCCAAAAGGATTGTGATGTTGTCTCTTCTCTGTAGATTGCTGCCAAGACAGGTTATTGGCCTGGAGGGTAGGAATCTCTATAGATCTGATGATGTGTTCATAATCCTGGAGCACTTGTGATTGTAGGTGATGAACATGTTCAGTCACCCCTGGTTGCTTTAAGAACTCATAATATTGTGAGATAAAGGTGGCTTCCCTCTGTGGTTCTGGTCTAACCCAGAGGAGGTGATTATCTTCATTGTGCTGGGCAACCAAAAATTCATCTTGCCAAATAATTTGGTTGAGGAGAAAAGAGGTGAATGCTCTAATTTGAATGTCCCCAGTAAGGGGGTTTATGTTTAGCAACCTGTTTTCTGGAATAGCCTCATTATGAAAGTATGCCTCACACAGGAGGTGTTAATCCCTATTAGAGGCAGCTACAAAAGTTTTGATGAAATCTGTTGATTGTATTATTGCATGGGGTTTACCTTCTAGAATGGATTTGATCTGAAAGAATGTGAGTCTCTCCATCAAGAATAGGGAATAGTTGGAAGAGGGCTTTCTTGTGGCCAGTAGCTTCTGCACCAAATTAAAGACCACGACCAATCTGCCTTTCAATTCTTTGTTCTTCTTCTTAAGCTCACGAGCTTCCTCACGTATCTGTTCTTGAGCTTCCCAGTTGGAGAAAGTGTGATTGATCCAGATTTGTTTGTGCACTTGCAAGTTTTTGGCTTGAGTTTCAGCATATTCTTTCTTCCATTTTTGTATTTCTGCGTGCTCATCCCATAGCTAGGAAGTTTGAGTTTTAGCGTGGGAAGTAGTGGGATGAGGTGAGGTTTGAGTAGATTGTTCCCTGGAAGTGGAGAGATTGATCTGGTTGGGAGGTGTAAATTCCTCCATAGGAACTGTCTGTACAGCCTGGTTGACAAAGGTAGGGGCTTCTTTTGTTGCAATGGAGGGCTCATTCTTTAGCTTGGGAAGGCCTACTGGTTCTTGTGTTGCAGCAGGTTCAATCTTGAGCGTGCTAGGGCCTGTTGGTTCTTGTGTTGTAGTAGGTTCAGTCTTGAGCTTGCTAGGGCCTGCTGGTTCTTGTGTTGCAGCAGGTTCTTCCTTGACTTCAAAAGGTGAAGGAATAGGGGTTGCTCCAGGCACTGGGACCTGAATTACCTTATATCCTGCTTGGTAGTAAATATCTCCACATTGGCAACACATATATTCTTTACACAAGCTCTCTGTAGTCTCTGTTGGCAAGGTTGTTGTTCGAGCTAAGGTGTATGAATTTAGCTCTTGTTTATATGCTTCCTTTGCCCTAGCTAATTCTTGCTGATATGCTTCCAACTGAGACTTTAAAAACTCATTTTCTTCCAAGACATCATCCATTGTTGGTTTGGATTTAGAGATGACTGGTTCTTGTGTTACAGTCATAGCCTCATGAGCTGGTTCTTGTGGAGTAGCTACAGGAATGGCAGCTGATGCTTGTGTTTTAGCTTCTTGGTGTAAGGAGAGTAGTGTTTCAGCCCCTTCGACTTTTGATTCCTGCATTTCAATGTCAATGTCAACGACTGGTTCTTGTGTTTCAGCCGTAGCACCCGGGGTCTCTAATTCCTGCATATCAATTTCTGTGTCAGTGGTTGGTTCTTGTGTTTCAGCCACTTCATTTGAAACAATTGATGTCTGGGCATCTGGTTCCTGTAACTCCACATCAATGTCAGCGGATGGTTCTTGTGTTTCAGCCACTTTATATGATATAGATGGTGTTTCAGTCTCCTGGGCCTGTGATTCCTGTAATTCAATTTCGAAGTCAGTGGCTGGTTCTTGTGTTTCAGCCACTTTATTTGAAACGAATGATGTCTGGGCATCTGGTTCCTGTAACTCCATATCAGTGGTTGGTTCTTGTGTTTCATCCATGGAGTGAGTAGCTGGTTCTTGTGTTGCAGCTACTTTCTTTGAGGCAGATGGTGTTACAGTATCCTGGGCATCTGGTTCTTGTGTTGCAGTGCCCGTGGCTGGAATAGGCAAAGATCCCGAGGTTGGAAAGGTTGGAGGTGGACAGGGTGTTATTCGAATTGGTGGGGTGTATAGGGTAGTGGTCATAAAGGGTGGCCTCATTGAGGCTCTTGTTCGCTTTTTGCGCAAGAAGGGTGGAAAGGGGGCAATCTATTTTCGTTTTCGTAGAGGTCTTTCCTGAATGATAGGGCAGGCAACATTTTCTGATTTAGAGTCATCACTAAGAATATGAAGGGTGGGAGTAGATGACTCTGGTAGGGTATGTGGTGGATTTGGTGTGGTAGGGGAATTGACTGGACTGGTTGGTTCTGTGGGCGGGATATTGGGTAGTTCGGGGAAGTCTGGGGGGTTTTGCTGTTGCTGCTCCTGGGGAATTTCGGCAGCTGGTTGAGGGTTTCTGGGTGGGTTATCTAGTGGATGGTTTTGTTGGTTAAAACCCCTGTTGATGAGTAATTGAACCAGTCGGTGGTGGGTAAGTGACAGGGTTGGATCCTTTGCCTTTCGACAGTAATGTGCCATATTCTTCAAACAACCCAGCAAATAATAGGGAAGATTGACCCATCTTTTATGCCTTAAATGAGAAAGCAAAAGGAAGTCGTGTTGGTAGACTACCTGATAGCGACCTTCGCAGGTCAGGTAGTGCTTGATGAATCTGGCGAGCTCCGGCCACGAGGGTGGTAGTGAGCTGAGCTGAACACCTCTGCCCTTCAATACAATTCTTTCCTCAAGTAGGAAGAAGCTCTGCTAGACATCCCTGATGATATGCTTTCGACTGAACGTACGATTGCCATCCCTAGGGAGGCTTGAGACCGCTGCTACGTCTTCTTCTGTTATAGATATTCAGATTCCTTCGACGACAGAATGGTCCTCTTGAAGATTTCGGGTGAACTGTAGAACTTGTTGTTCATTATATGCCTGAAGTCTGCGGAAGTAATCAAGCCACCCTGCCTGCTCGAAGATTTGATACGCTGCTGGATAGTGTTCAAACAATGTTGTGGTGGCGGGCTCATTTCATATGACGGATCCTCCCATGGCTACTAGCTCAGTAAGTTACAGTGTCGAGAGTTTGTGTATCAGCTCTGCACAGAGTGAGTTTTCCGAGCGACTATGCAGGAATAGTGGTTAAATGCGCAAAAAGGTGGTGAAATGGGGATGGCGGCGGTGAAATTAGATGAAATGATGGTATTGCGGATTTGATGTGTACTTCCCCTCCCATCAAGTGCGATTAGTAATAATTGCACTTGAATGGTCATAATGGCTAAAAATCTTTCTCATTAACTATCGCCTAACTGAATTACATAATATTTACGTAACTCACCTTACCATTTGATTCGTTCTGCCAACAAGATATCATGCCTGTCCATGGTAGTCCTATTGTGGCGGAGACCTTTGATTGTGTCGAGGGTTGCTGACTAGAAGGACGAACTATAACCTGAGGGTGTAGAAGCTTGCTGACAGACGATGGTGAAAGACTGGTGTTTCAGCAATAGGGAAGAACGAAATAATTGTTGTAGATGAAGAACTACTGATGAATGGTGTTTCAACATCGGAAGAAAGTCAAAAAGTGTTGAACGATGGTGTGTCAGCAGTGGGGAAAATGACAGTGCTGAACAGTGGTGTTTCAGCATCGGGAAAAATGATGAAGGGTCGAAGAGAAAAGGCGAAACAATAGCTGGACGGTGTTGTTTCGTCGGTGAAGGATGGTGAGGAGATGGCAGACTGTAGTGTTTTGGGAGTGGGAAGAATGAAAAGTGTTGAACAGTGGTGTTTCAGCATCGAGGAAAAATGACAGTGATGAACAGTGGTGTTTCAGCATCGGGGAAAATGACAGTGCTGAACAGTGGTGTTTCAGCATTGGGGAAAATGATGAAGGGTTGAAGAGAAAAGGCGAAACAATAGCTGGACGGTGTTGTTTCTTCGGTGAAGGATGGTGAGGAGATGGCGGACTGTAGTGTTTTGGGAGTGGGAAGAATGAAAAGTGTTGAACAGTGGTGTTTCAGCATCAGGAAAAAATCAACAGTGCTGAACAGTGGTGTTTCAGCATCGGGGAAAAATCAACAGTGCTGAACAGTGGTGTTTCAGCATCGTGAAAGCTTGTCTCTTTGAAGTAGGATCATCCTCGCCTAGTGGCTCTGCTTCGATCGGGGATCTGCAAAAAAATCGACTGTAGCATGGTATTGCTTTGACAGGGATTATTAGTGAACAAAATCTAATCTAATCTAATACTAAAGAAAAATTAATTTAAAAAGAATTAATTGTTATTAGGGGTAGAAACCCCCTCAACGAAGAGCAAATGAGCATCTGCCATGCATGTGGCCTTAAAATCTTCTTTAGAAATAGGTTGTTGGTATAGATGGAGCCGATGACCATTTACAAGTAACGAAGTTCTGGAGTCATCGATTGTGAGGAGCCTTACTGTTCCATTGGGGAAAACTGTGTCTATTTCGTAAGGGCCAAGCCATCTTGTACGCAATTTTCCTTGAAATTATTTAAACCGGGAATCATACAGTAGGGCCCAATTACCTTTTTGGAACTGCTTGTTCTTGATAGTTTTGTCATGCCATTGTGATCTTTGTTGTTGAATTATGGTTGTTTGCTGAATGGCATCTAGTCTTTTCTCCTCTAGTTCATTAAGCTGCTGCAACCTGGTTGTTTGTGCATCAGTTAGATCAAGGTTGACAGCTAGAGCAGTCCTTAAGGTTTTTATCTCAAATTCCATAGGAAAAACAACACTCTTTCCATAGACTAACTGATAGGGAGAGAATCCTGTAGTATTTCTCCAGGTAGTTCTGTAGGCCCATAGTGCTTCAAGGAGCCTGTGGGACCAATCCTTTCTACTTTCCTTCACTATTTTTGTGAGAGTGGCTTCTATTACTTTGTTTGTGATTTCCACCTGTCCATTGGCTTGGGGGTGGTATGCTGTAGTCATTCTCTGCTGAATATGATATTTCTGAAGGGTGGCTTTGAAGCCATGAGAAGAGAAAGGAGGTCCTCCATCTGT
>JZKD02S1736638.1:0-19830 GCA_000966675.3 Picea glauca | reverse complement strand
TTGCCCCAGATCGACATTCCTGACAAGGGAACTGACCCCTACCAAGAATTCCAAGGCCCTGATGTGGAAGAAGTTCATGGGTTTTCCGCCTGTGCAGGAATATTACCCTGCATAGGAATAGGTTTTCCGTAACCGAGATTGGCCCCAGTCGGGAAAGCAACTGACGAGAAAGTGTTGTTACCAAATGCATCAAACAAAGAAAATGGTGACAAACCTACCGACATATTATGAGAAGGTGGTCCTTGACTCCCTTCTCCGAATAAACTATGGTGTGTAGGTGGTCCGGTGGATTGCTGGTGGGTGCCACCGAGCGAAGGGGACGAAGGAGGTATATGACCTCCCCCATAAGGGAAAGCATTAAAAGGAGATGAAGTGCCCCCCATGTGGCCTTGCAGAGGAGCATTAGAGCTCCCTACCCCCAGACCTAAAGTCTATGAAGTGCAGTAGGAAAGTACAGGACTTGTACTTCAGCTAGGCATCTCATATGAGAACAGAGGGCCTGTCGCACTCGGTGTGAAAGGGGTTGTGGCCACCACCATAGATGGGATTGGACCACTATTTGAGGTAGAGGTGGTCGAGACCATGGTGGTTCAAACCAATGATGGTGGGTTAGGAGGTGGAAACTCTCCTGTGGTGACAAGCATAGTGGGAATTGAAGAATTCCCAGAAGAAGTGACAGCATTTGTTTCCATTGCTGCGTACGACACTATCTGGCACTCGTAAGGGTGATTCAGTACGATGATGGGTGTTGAAAGATCAGTGGTTGGAGTTTCAGATCGACCAAGATCTTTCGATCCTAATTCTGAAATGGTCATTTCCTCCGGATGTTGGTCGGGTACAATTTCTTGTTACCCGGTCGCTTCAAAAGACCCTTGTTGGTCTAGCTTTCGCCTTAGTGGTGGCGGAGGTGGCTCCAGTGTAACCGGTGATAGGACCAGAAACCTTCGTGACCAGGAGAACTCATGATCCTCTACTTTGTGAGAATATAAAAGACACCCTAGGGATTTCTATTCATTCAAAAAACAACACACACTAAAAAAATTCCCTCCAAGATAAAACAAGCAAACACTAAACTAGTTGGAAGAAACGTTACCACAACCAACACTAGAGAAACTTACCAGTGCAAGTGAAACTCAAACACAGAAGCACTCTCTGGGTATACTCTACAAAGAATGGCCTGATGTCTATCATAGGTACCATGATATACCCCTGCAGTCACCTGTGTATGTCTCTAAAAAGATAGGCAACTAGGTTGCCAACGCGCTAACAATCACCAAGTGGGTACAGTCGAAAGTCGGGTAGACCACAATGAGTAGGTTATCAAGCCAGAAACCTGTCAAGGGTATCAAAGGCAAGTGGTCTGAAAGACAACTGAGGACCTCGAATGGATTTGATACCCACGAAGCTCTGTGGCAAATGCAATAAACGGAATCCCAAGACAAGTCCTCTATATGTGCTCACCACTATGATTGGTCCAGCTTTGGAGGGGTTATCTCCACTACCTTTCCTCACGCAACCTCATGTTTATCCCCTATGTTAGAGGGGGTTCCTGGATAAATTTCATGATACTAGACTTTGAAACTCCCTAGCTCAGACTCCAATGTTTGATTTAATGGCCTTGAAGAGTTTCCTCTCCAACCTAATTCAATGCCCTAACCCTAAACTAGTTGGTTGACCCTACAAACATAAAAAGTCTAATGAATTTTAGATTTAGCATTAATTTTTATGGCTTGTCTTAATTCAAAGGTTATGAAAGTGAAACTAGTGATGTTTGAAAGATGAAAGAAAAAAAAATAGAAAGCTGGAAACAAAATACCTTCATTTAACTCAAATCTTAAACAACTTTTCAAACTTAAAATTTTTCAAAGATCTTTGAACACCAAACTCAAATCAAGATTTCACTCGACTACGAGCTACTTATGATCTAAGTAAACCATCAAGAACTTATGAAAGAAAAGACTTTTCCCTGGTTACTAATGCAAAACAACACTATTTAACCAAACAAAGAAATAAAATAATTTTTTTTTTTATTTGAATGCTCACAAAGGAAAAAGGAAAAATATCAACAATTAAAAACCAAGAAAGCTTCTGGCCCAAGCGCAGATAAAAAAGAGTCACTTTAAAAATCACACACAAGCAAACTAAAATTGGACTCTCATACTTGTCTAAAAACCCTATAAACGAAAATTTTGGGGAAAACTTCTTAATGAAAAAGAAATCTGTTGTTGTGATCAAACCTGAGAGGTATAACTCTTGTCAAAGGAAAGAATGACTGTCTCACCTTCAACAAAAAATTTCTCCACAAGCACACTGTTGACAGTTCAACATCAAGCATGTGCATGTGAGCTATGTAAAGTCAGAGCGTGTGTACACGCGTGCTGTTCTTATACAGGCTGTGTGTATCTCTGAAACTCTGAGACAAATGAAAGGCCAAGCAATCTATCCCATGCAGAGACTACTGGTACTAAGAACTAGGATCTCTTAAAGACTCAGACACTTACTTTAACAGAAAAAAGAAAACAATTCAAGGAAAACTTCATAGAACAAACCAATCTGAGGTGAAACCTAAGCTATAGACTGCAAACAACAAGACTAGAAAGAGTTCCAAAAAAACCCTGAGAAGGACTATTTCTGATAGGGGAGAGGAGGATTGCCTCTCTAAAAGAAATTTTCTGGAATCATACATGCGACTAACACTTCCTCAACTAGCGTGTACACATAGGCTGTGAGAAGGTAGGGGGTGGGTACATGCATGCAGACCTTATACAGGTCGTGTGTACCTCTGTGGGTCTCGGAAAAGAAAAAAAATGTAGTCAAACAAAGAAATAGAGATAACTAGTATCGAAGACCAGAATCTCTATTAGCTCGAACTTTTGTAGAAACTTTAAAAACAAGGAATGAAACTAGTTTTTAAAAATACCCAGAAACCCTAGAGATCCCCAATATGGTTGCCAATTCTGTTGTGAGTGGGAAATCCCTCTACAGACTAACACTTAGGGTTTTGTCATGCATGTAGAAAAGACCTAAAGAGTCCTACATTCTATCGTCATCCTGGACCTAATCCCCATTATTCTTAAACAAATACATAGTTAAGAAGATCAAGTGAACATACCTTATTTCAGGTGTTTGATATCGATCCCTCTTCATTCTTGGTAACTCTTTGACTGCAACTCTCCTCCCAAGGCTGACCTGCATTCATAAAAGACAAACAAACAACTCCACATGCATTTGATCTACAAATTAATGGGTTAGAGATTTAATCGACATGTACACAATAAACAATGAAAACCTCATATGGTGGGATGGGAAAAGTGCTTCTTTATTATTAACTTCACTAAAGCAAATTACAATGATGAAGCTGGCCACTGCTCCACGAACCTGGTCCTGGGCTCCTCTTCCACTGTCCTCCAACCACTTTGTTCTATACTTCTCTTTGCACAAGGATGGCTAAAGGTTGGGATAAGGGGAATGCTCAATTAGGTATAGTCTCTTTACTAAAAAATTTCCTCTTCCAAATGGGACCCCTAACCCTTCTTTTATAGGCTAGAAGAAGCTAGGTATTTAGTCGAATGTCTAGCCATGCATGGCTGAAATGTTTAGTTAGCTTACCCAAAGCTATGTGTTCCATCAACAACTTTCCTTTTTTCATGCTTTTGTAGGTACACGTGGGTTGTCTTGGGTCAGCTAGCATGTACACGCATCCAATAATGTAGTAGGGAGTGTGGGCCTTTATAAAAGGGGTTTTTAAGAAGAGTTTCTCAACAGTGTTTTGGCAAATAAGGAATGTGAGATGGCATCATGCCAGGTAAGCATGTCTGGTGAAAATTAGGGTTATAACACTAGGACTTGGAGGGGGTGTGTTTGAAGTGAGTGGAATGCCCCTTTATTCTAATAGTATTGAACTGAAAATGATAAAAACATAGTTGGTGGACACATCACTACCCAAGAGAAGAGTGGGATCAGCCAAATATTGCATCATCATGACCAATTTGGTAGACTCCAAACTCTCCAAGAGAAGAGTGGGATTAGTCAAAGATTACATCGGCATGATCACTTTGGTAGAATCAACACTCTCCAAGAGAAGAGTGCAATCAGCTGAACATTGCATCAACACAACCACTTCCTAAACCACTGGATTAATAGGTTGTGAGACAACATGGTCTAAAGGCGCATCACAACCCAAAAGAGGAGTGGGATCAGTTGAACATTGCATTGGCATGACCACTTTCTCAACCAAAGGTTGAATAGACTACGAGGAAACCTCAAAAGATTCATAATCAGAAGAGATTGTAGATGGGGACCACAAACTTTGTGCCTCCATAAGGCCATGGCATAAATGATTAAGGTGATCTCCCTTGAAAATATTACAAGGGAACTTAGTATTAAGTCCTATATGTCTAGGTTTTTGAACAGAAGATCAATACCCCCAACATGAATAATAGTGGTTGGTTTCACATCTCCAACATGACTTCCATAGGTTGGTGATTGGTTGATAACATGACTCATAGAGGCTACAAACCTATCACCAGTATGACTAGTAGCGACTGGACTTTTTCCCCCAGCATGACCTGCAGTGGTTGTTGACAATTATCCAACATGACTAACAGAGGTTGGTTGTTTGCTCCCAACATGACTTGATGAAGTTGACAACCTATCTCCAACATGAACCACATAGCTTGGTGGTTTATTCTTCCTATTATTCTTCTTTCTATTTTGTTTAGACTTCTGGTTACTAGTGGCTATACTTTCCCAAAGAAAGTAGAAGGAGGAGGAGAAGACTTTGTTGATGAAGGAACATCAACATAATTCCCATGACATAAGGTACTTAACTGAGAATCATCAAGAGAATTAGGGACATTTGGAATGGTACCCAACCAAACCAGTAGTCCCACATTCAACCTATGAATGTACACCATGGAAATCAAAGGGACACCAACATTTCCAAATAAAGGAAAATCACAAGAATCCCCTTTCGAAGAGGTTCCTTGGTTGGTATCGTCAATAACCTTTTCCATGAATATATTATGCACAGGTTATTCCTTTGCGGGATCATTCAAGTCTGTAATAATATCACACATTGACTCTAGCGAACCAGTGGTATAAAAAAAAATTCATATAATGAGGTCGCTCCACATTTCTAAGCAAAAGACCAAAAATTCTTTATGACCGACAGAGTGGGAGGTCTACCAACTTAGTTCATAGACCCAAATAAATGACTAACTAACTCACTATGTAAAACTAGGGAGCACATAGCACACCACTAAGAAGAAAATCCTAAAAAGATACAAACCAAACAAACCACCCTTCTGAATGCTTCTAGCCTAGGGAGATGAAGTCTTGATCATCCAAAGCATTCACAAAGGTAAACAACTATCCAGGAGAAACAATTACCCAATCCTCCGAACGATGGTCCCTTCAGGTGTCACCTAGAGAATAACGAGTATGCCTTAGGTACCATGATACACCCCTCATAGTCACCTATGTGTCAACCTATATAATGGAAACTAGGCCACCAACTTGTAATCAACAACCAGGGGGGTATAGAAGATAGTCAGGAAAGTGTATGGGTAGGGTAACTAATCTCAAAGATCCTCCTGAGGCCTAAAACTCAACAGGTCCAGAATCACTTTTAGAGTATCTTAGACAGATCCAAGTGTCTTAGAGGTCTAACACAAGTAGGGCCAGTAATGCTACAGGATTCACCCCTAGTACACACTCTCCCAAACTCTTTGTCTAGATCAGGAGTGGATATCTCTGTGATCATCCTCCAGGTGGCTTCATGTTTGACCCTTCCGTTAGAGGAGATTCCCATATTGAGTAATTACAAAGTGTATTTTTCACAACCTAGCAAAGACACCTAAGTTAAGTTTTGGCTGGCCTTGGGGAGTTTACCTCTCCACACCTAATCCAAGGCCTAGGCCTAAGCTATTGTTGAACCCTAGAAAAAGTTTTACTAATATATTTTATATTAGCGTGTTCATTTTAGGGGATTTTCTTACTCAAGGAATGGAATTGCAACTTATGTTGTTTGAGACTCTTGTGAAAAAGAAACTAATTGGAACACTGGAAAAATATACTTTGCACTAATTCTACAAATGAAAAATAGAGTCAAGAAAAAATCATGAACAATCCTTCAAAGAAATAGATGCAAGTTTTTTTCCTTTCCATGCAAAATGCACAATGCAACTTTCAAGTGAAACAAAAGAGGAAATGAAAGGGTTTTCTTTGTCAGCTTTCTTTTTAAATGATTTGAAGATGAGAAGAAAACACAACCTTATGCTAATTTCTTTCTCTTTTGCAAATAACAATGCAAAGAAAGAAAGAGACCTAAAAAACTAGGTTTTTTTGTTTTTTTCTTCCAATCAAAGAAAAACTAACAAAACATGTTAAAAGAAACTACATAATACATGAATCATGCTAAAAATAAGCCAAAAATGGTTGGAAACATAGAGAAGCAAGAGGATTTTTTTTTTTTTCATAAACAATCTAAACCTGCAAACTGTCTAAACCCCAAATAATGGAAGCTTCTGAAACTCAAGAAAACCTGGGAACCACAAGTTTCCAGTAGGAAAAGCAAAATATTTTGAAAAAAATTCCAAAACCAAAGAGACACATTGTATGCACGTTCATCCTATGTATGTACAAGGGTTGTGTATAATTCAGAACGTGTATGTAGGCATGTTGTACAGAGAATAGAACACATACACCTTTGTAAATGTTTGAAAAAAATAAAAAATTTGGATAGCCAACTTAGGCAAGGGAAGCTAGTAGGCACCTGGAAGGTGAAAAGTGACCCAACCTGAATCAGAGCACTCAAAAAGAAACTGAAAATAAAATCTAACCAAGATCTCCTACTAAGACCCTAAAGAGACTCCCCAGTGGAGTTGCCAATTTTTCTAGCGAGGAAAATCCCCCTATTAGTATACTGGGTCGAGGTACAAGCATAGAATTGACTTCCCTTAAAATAAAATTCTATTCCTAAGCTACCCCAAAACTATATAAACTTAAATGACAAGAGAGTGGAAAGTATGTGTACCTTAGGTCCTTTCGTCTAGTGTAGACCTCTTTTTCCTTTGTAGCTTCCTAGATTGTCGGTCTCCTCTCAAAGTTGACCTGCAAAATCTTATAGAAACAATGCTACAAAATAAAATCTCTATTTGTTACTTTCAATATTCAAACATAGACATAGACACAATGTATTTAGACAGGAAACAACTCTTTTATTTAATATGAAGATCAAAAAGATCACAACCTTCTTATCTGCAAACGCTTCGCGAACCCGTTTCAGGATCCTCGTATTGTTAATCCAAGTGCATCATTCCCATGATTTCCTCTCACAACCAACTGATCTCTTGGGAAAAGGGAAAGGGTTGTATAAGGAGAAAGGGTTGGAGGGGAATGTTGAGGCCAAATCTCAGAAAGGGATACAAAACATGGGCTAAGAAGGGGAAGAGATTTTGGCAGAGTTTACTTCTTCTCTTTCTTTTTGTTGTAAATGAAACCCAAAGAGCTCTTTCTATATGAAAAAAATATGGTTGTTTGGTTTGGGGATGGGATACAATGGGTAAAATGGTTGGGAAACCCTTGATAGGCTATAAAATCCACTGAATTCCTTGCAGTTTTATATTTTTTGCAATTTTTGGAGGTAAAGGCGGGTTGATTAGTATGTAGCATGCTTATGTATGTGTGATAACTAGTATGCATCTCACGTGTTTACATAGTCTATAGTTTAGCAAGGCATGCACATGTTCCAAAAAATAGTTTTTTAAGAAGAAGCCTTGGTAGTATTTTGGAAAAATATGTAAGTGGAAAGGCCAATGCCATGTATGCATAGGTAGGACATTTTTGGACTATTAAACCTTGGTCACACATTTTACTTACACTCAAAAGATTGTGTTTCATATATTCCACTAGTAGAACATTCTCTATCTTAGTATCCTTATTTCCAATTTTCACTATGCCTCTTCCAATGATTCTAGCTGAGTCGTCCTTTCCAAAAGAGACCGATCCGTCTCTTTCCTTTATCAAGGTTAGAAACATGTCATTATCACCTGTCATTTTATTTGAGCATCCATTGTCAACATACCAACCATTTTTCTTATGTTTAGCTTGTAAATAAAGTGTGCATTCTTCATTGTTGAACTGATTCTACTTTCTTATGCATATTATTTGAGGTTCATGTATGTGACTAGTTTTATTTTGTTGTGACTCTCTTGGAGGAACTATCATTCTACAATATTTGGCCATGTGTCCAAATTTTTTGTACTTGTATCATTCCATATTAGTACTCAAGGATTCAAATATGTTGTAGCTTATGTTATGTTTTTCACTATGCTTTCTTGAATAATCATTTTGTGCATAACTTTCACGGTTATCTCTGTTCCTATTATTTTCTCTGCAATTCATAGCCTTATGTCCAAAATTGTTACATGAATAACATAAACCAATAAAGATGGTTTTATACCTAGGAACTGTAGATATTCTAAAGTGATTTTCTCTTATGAACCCTTCCTCTTCTTGCATCCTTCATGTTTTTAACTATCGTTGACTTTGAAATCTGAATCTCATGGGTGGAGGAGTGTTTATGTGACCTTCCTTGTAAAATATTGTGTCTCCTTTGACTATATCTACATGAATTATTGGTTGTGTTTATTGATCTGTTGTTTTGGATCTTTATCCCTTTTCTTTCTGGTTGCATCCAAGTATTTATTTGCCATTATTTGGCCTTTGACTATTAGTAATCTCGTCCAAAACTTTGGATTTGTTCTGGATGTTTTCCTTTTGAAGGTATTTCCTCAATGTGACAATATCTACTTCTAAACCTCCAATGATCCTATCTCTTTCTTCCAACCTTTATTTGAGTGCTTCTTCAATTATTTTGTCTTCTTCAACTTGGATTTTTAATTTAGCGATCATCTTCTCTAGTTCTTCGGAGTTGGAATTTTGAGTTTCCTCTTTTCTTTTCAGTTCTTCCTGTAGTGACCTTTTTTTCTTCATTTCCATTTTTATAACTTATATGGAACTCAATAGTTCTTATATGTAGTCAACTTATTCCTCTTCATATTCTTCTTCTATGCTTTATTCATCAGAATCTTATACTTCCATGAATAGAACCCTTTCTCTATCACTTTCACTGACTTCATATTCATCTAATGAGGTGAATTCTTCTTTGGTGAAAAATATTTTCTTAAAAAAATTATTTTTGGTTATTTTTCCTTTCTATACTTGTTTTATATTTAAATCATCTTCTTCATTCCTTTTATTTTTCTTATGGGGATTTGTTTTAGAGAAATGACCAATACCATCACAATTAAAACAAATCAATGGAAACTTATCTCTATATTTTTCGGTTCCCTTTTTTAGTCTTCTGACGAATTTGGCTACTTATTCATCATCTTTTGAGATGTCACTTCTACTATTATCTGACTTTGCCTTTTTTTTTCCTTTTTCTCTGACTTCTTGGATGCTTTGAATGTTTCCTCTTTTGTAACTGGATTCTTTTATTTTGTTCTCATTTCATAAGATGTGAATATTCCATGTATCTCATCCATGATTATCAAATCCATATAGTTTCTTTCTTCTAGTGTTGAGATATTAGGATCACATATCATTGGAATATATATTAGTACTTTTTGAAAAATTATAGATTCATCAACTTCTTCTCCCAATCCTCTAATTGCATTCATCGTTTAATTGACTCACAAAAAGTAAGCTGCAATATTTTCATCTTCCTTTATCCTCAACTGTTCAAATTGACCTCTGTAAGTTTGAAGTTTTGTTTCCTTGACTTTTGCACCTCCTTCATAAACATTCTAAATTTTGTCACAAATATCCTTTGTAGAGCTGCAGTGCATAACTTTGACATATACTGAACCAACTATACCATACAATATAGCATTTTTGGATTTTGAATTATTTATACTAAGTTTCCTTCCATTTTTATTTGTTGGAGGAACAATCGGTTCTTTATATCCATCTACTACTGATTTCCAAACCTCAAATCTTTGTGCGTGTACATATGTTTTCATCCTTATTCTCTGAAATGCATAGCTCTATCCATCAAACTATGGTATTCCATTTTTATACATATTGTTTCTCTCCATGATCTACCTTCTAGTGGTTAAATTGGTTCCTAAAAGACTCTTCTCTAATACCAATTGTTGGATTACTAAGAGGCAGGTGAAACAATAATATATCTTTTTAATCATTTTTAACCACAATATATAAGCATTGTTTATATTTATGATCAATATACCATTATTGTTCAACAAGTGCATAGTAAATAAACCATGAAGAATTAAAAATCACACACATACACAATAAACAACATTTTTATGTGGAAACCAAATGTGGGAGAAAACCACAAAATGTTTTTTCTTATATTTCTTTAAGAATTACATTCATTGGAAGCAACAACTTCCTTTGTTCTCCAACTGCAACTCTAAGGAGGCTCCAACCCCTTATAGTTTTAGTCTACAATGTGAGGGAAGCTCCAACTCCCCAATTCTCTTACTACAATGAGAATGAGGCTACAACCCCCTATGTTCTCCGGCTACAACCGAAAGGTGGCTACAACCACATATCCTTTCCCCATCCAATCAACTTGAAATATAAGTGTCAAATAACTAATGAAACCACTGCCACATTATCACTGTGAAATATACCACTGTAAACCTGTACCAATATGTGCCAAAAACATGTAACCAACATATACCAATAAAATGTAGTGAACCTGTACCAATAACCTGTAATCAATACCAAAAACTTGCACCAACATATACCAAATATACCAACAAACTGTACCAATAATCTCCTCAATAGATCATATTTGATAACATAGATCCCATACCCAACATCACAAGAGTATCACTCAAACTATGTGCATCTGTCTCTCTAGTCATGTTCCATACATGTGCATACATTCATAATCATTTGTAATAATCCCTCACATGGACTAGACATCAAACCATCATTTTTATGCACCCTAAAACTATACCAACACCTTAAAAAATACATCATAACCAAAATCCTTCAACAATTTACCACATAAACAAGATATGTCTCAACACTGAAACTAACAAGATGTATCAATGATAAATACAAGACATACCATCACTATATTTCTGTANCTTATTTCAGGTGTTTGATATCGATCCCTCTTCATTCTTGGTAACTCTTTGACTGCAACTCTCCTCCCAAGGCTGACCTGCATTCATAAAAGACAAACAAACAACTCCACATGCATTTGATCTACAAATTAATGGGTTAGAGATTTAATCGACATGTACACAATAAACAATGAAAACCTCATATGGTGGGATGGGAAAAGTGCTTCTTTATTATTAACTTCACTAAAGCAAATTACAATGATGAAGCTGGCCACTGCTCCACGAACCTGGTCCTGGGCTCCTCTTCCACTGTCCTCCAACCACTTTGTTCTATACTTCTCTTTGCACAAGGATGGCTAAAGGTTGGGATAAGGGGAATGCTCAATTAGGTATAGTCTCTTTACTAAAAAATTTCCTCTTCCAAATGGGACCCCTAACCCTTCTTTTATAGGCTAGAAGAAGCTAGGTATTTAGTCGAATGTCTAGCCATGCATGGCTGAAATGTTTAGTTAGCTTACCCAAAGCTATGTGTTCCATCAACAACTTTCCTTTTTTCATGCTTTTGTAGGTACACGTGGGTTGTCTTGGGTCAGCTAGCATGTACACGCATCCAATAATGTAGTAGGGAGTGTGGGCCTTTATAAAAGGGGTTTTTAAGAAGAGTTTCTCAACAGTGTTTTGGCAAATAAGGAATGTGAGATGGCATCATGCCAGGTAAGCATGTCTGGTGAAAATTAGGGTTATAACACTAGGACTTGGAGGGGGTGTGTTTGAAGTGAGTGGAATGCCCCCTTATTCTAATAGTATTGAATTGAAAATGATAAAAACATAGTTGGTGGACACATCACTACCCAAGAGAAGAGTGGGATCAGCCGAATATTGCATCATCATGACCACTTTGGTAGACTCCAAACTCTCCAAGAGAAGAGTGGGATTAGTCAAAGATTTCATCGGCATGATCAATTTGGTAGAATCAACACTCTCCAAGAGAAGAGTGCAATCAGCTGAACATTGCATCAACACAACCACTTCCTAAACCACTGGATTAATAGGTTGCGAGACAACATGGTCTAAAGGCGCATCACAACCCAAAAGAGGAGTGGGATCAGCTGAACATTGCATTAGCATGACCACTTTCTCAACCAAAGGTTGAATAGACTATGAGGAAACCTCAAAAGACTCATAATCAGAAGAGATTGTAGATGGGGACCACAAACTTTGTGCCTCCATAAGGCCATGGCATAAATGAGTAAGGTGATCTCCCTTGAAAATATTACAAGGGAACTTAGTCTTAGGTCCTATATGTCTAGGTTTTTGAACAGAAGATCAATACCCCCAACATGAATAATAGTGGTCGGTTTCACATCTCAAACATGACTTCCATAGGTTGGTGATTGGTCGATAACATGACTCATAGAGGCTACAGACATATCACCAGTATGATTAGTAGCGACTGGACTTTTTCCCCCAGCATGACCTGCAGAGGTTGTTGACAATTATCCAACATGACTAACAGAGGTTGGTTGTTTGCTCCCAACATGACTTGTAGAGGTTGGGTGTTGGTATTCAACATGACTTGATGAAGTTGACAACCTATATCCAACATGAATCACATAGGTTGGTGGTTTATTCTTCCTATTCTTCTTCTTTCTATTTTGTTTAGACTTCTGGTTACTAGTGGCTATACTTTCCCAAAGAAAGTAGAAGGAGGAGGAGAATACTTTGTTGATGAAGGAACATCAACATAATTCCCATGAAATAAGGTACTTAACTGAGAATCATCAAGATAATTAGGGACATTTGGAATGGTACCCAACCAAGCCAGTAGTCCCACATTCAACCTATGAATGTACACCATGGAAATCAAAGGGACACCAACATTTCCAAATAAAGTAAAATCAAAAGAATCCCCTTTCGAAGAGGTTCCTTGGTTGGTATCGTCAATAACCCTTTTCCATGAATATATTATGCATAGGTTATTCCTTTGCAGGATCATTCAAGTCCGTAATAATATCACACACTGACTTTAGCGAACCCGTGGTATAGAAAAAAATTCCTATAATGAGGTCGCTCCACATTTCTAAGAAGAAGACCAAAAATTCTTTATGACCGATAGAGTGGGAGGTCTACCAACTTAGTTCATAGACCCAAAGAAATGACTAACTAACTCACTATGTAAAACTAGGGAGCACATAGCACACCACTAAGAAGAAAATCCTAAAAAGATACAAACCAAACAAACCATCCTTCTGAATGCTTCTGGCCCAGGGAGATGAAGTCTTGATCATCCAAAGCATTCACAAAGGTAAACAACTAGCCAGGAGAAACAATTACCCAATCCTCCGAACGATGGTCCCTTCAGGTGTCACCTAGAGAATAACGAGTATGCCTTAGGTACCATGATACACCCCTCATAGTCACCTATGTGTCAACCTATATAATGGAAACTAGGCCACCAACTTGTAATCAACAACCAGGGGGGTATAGAAGATAGTCGGGAAAGTGTATGGGTAGGATAACTAATCTCAAAGATCCTCCCGAGGCCTAAAACTCAACAGGTCCAGAATCACTTTTAGAGTATCTTATATAGATCCAAGTGTCTTAGAGGTCTAACACAAGTAGGGCTAGTAATGCTACAGGATTCACCCCTAGTACGCACTCTCCCAAACTCTTTGTCTGGATCAGGAGTGGATATCTCTGTGACCATCCTCTAGGTGGCTTCGTGTTTGACCCTTGCGTTAGAGGAGATTCCCATATTGAGTAATTACAAAGTGTATTTTCACAAACTAGCAAAGACACCTAAGTTAAGTTTTGGCTGGCCTTGGAGAGTTTACCTCTCTACACCTAATCCAAGGCCTAGGCCTAAGCTATTGGTGAACCCTAGAAAAAGTTTTACTAATATATTTTAGATTAGCGTGTTCAGTTTAGGGGATTTTCTTACTCAAGGAATGGAATTGCAACTTATGTTGTTTGAGACTCTTGTGAAAAAGAAACTAATTGGAACACTCGAAAAATATACTTTGCACTAATTCTACAAATGAAAAATAGCTTCAAGAAAAAATCATGAACAATCCTTCAAAGAAATAGATGCAAGTTTTTTTCCTTTCCATGCAAAATGCACAATGCAACTTTCGAGTGAAACAAAAGAGGAAATGAAAGGGTTTTCTTTCTTAGTTTTCTTTTTAAATGATTTTAAGATGAGAAGAAAACACAACCTTATGCTAATTTCTTTCTCTTTTGCAAATAACAATGCAAAGAAAGAAAGAGACCTAAAAAACTAGGTTTTTGTTTTTTTTCTTCCAATCAAAGAAAAACTAACAAAACATGCTAAAAGAAACTACATAATACATGAATCATGCTAAAAATAAGCCAAAAATGATTGGAGACATAGAGAGGCAAGAGGATTTTTAATTTTTTTTCATAAACAATCTAAACCTGCAAACTGTCTAAACCCCAAATAATGGAAGCTTCTGAAACTCAAGAAAACCTAGGAACCACAAGTTTCTAGTAGGAAAAGAAAAATATTTTGAAAAAGATTCCAAAACCAAAGAGACACATTGTATGCACGTTCATCCTATGTATGTACAAGGGTTGTGTATAATTCAGAACGTGTATGTAGGCATGTTGTACAGAGAATAGGACACATACACCTTTGTAAATGTTTGAAAAAAAATAAAAAAATGGACAGCCAACTTAGTCAAGGGAAGCTAGTAGGCACCTGGAAGGTGAAAAGTGACCCAACCTGACTCAGAGTGCTCAGAAAGAAACTGAAAATAAAATCTAACCAAGATCTCCTACTAAGACCCTAAAGAGACTCCCCAGTGGAGTTGCCAATTTTTCTAGCGAGGAAAATCCCCCTATTAGTATACTGGGTCGAGGTACAAGCATAGAATTGACTTCCCTTAAAATAAAATTCTATTCCTAAGCTACCCCAAAACTATATAAACTTAAATGACAAGAGAGTGGAAAGTATGTGTACCTTAGGTCCTTTCGTCTAGTGTAGACCTCTTTTTCCTTTGTAGCTTCCTAGATTGTCGGTCTCCTCTCAAAGTTGACCTGCAAAATCTTATAGAAACAATGCTACAAAATAAAATCTCTATTTGTTACTTTCAATATTCAAACATAGACATAGACACAATGTATTTAGACAGGAAACAACTCTTTTATTTAATATGAAGATCAAAAAGATCACAACCTTCTTATCTGCAAACGCTTCGCGAACCCGTTTCAGGATCCTCGTATTGTTAATCCAAGTGCATCATTCCCATGATTTCCTCTCACAACCAACTGATCTCTTGGGAAAAGGGAAAGGGTTGTATAAGGAGAAAGGGTTGGAGGGGAATGTTGAGGCCAAATCTCAGAAAGGGATACAAAACATGGGCTAAGAAGGGGAAGAGATTTTGGCAGAGTTTACTTCTTCTCTTTCTTTTTGTTGTAAATGAAACCCAAAGAGCTCTTTCTATATGAAAAAAATATGGTTGTTTGGTTTGGGGATGGGATACAATGGGTAAAATGGTTGGGAAACCCTTGATAGGCTATAAAATCCACTGAATTCCTTGCAGTTTTATATTTTTTGCAATTTTTGGAGGTAAAGGCGGGTTGATTAGTATGTAGCATGCTTATGTATGTGTGATAACTAGTATGCATCTCACGTGTTTACATAGTCTATAGTTTAGCAAGGCATGCACATGTTCCAAAAAATAGTTTTTTAAGAAGAAGCCTTGGTAGTATTTTGGAAAAATATGTAAGTGGAAAGGCCAATGCCATGTATGCATAGGTAGGACATTTTTGGACTATTAAACCTTGGTCACACATTTTACTTACACTCAAAAGATTGTGTTTCATATATTCCACTAGTAGAACATTCTCTATCTTAGTATCCTTATTTCCAATTTTCACTATGCCTCTTCCAATGATTCTAGCTGAGTCGTCCTTTCCAAAAGAGACCGATCCGTCTCTTTCCTTTATCAAGGTTAGAAACATGTCATTATCACCTGTCATTTTATTTGAGCATCCATTGTCAACATACCAACCATTTTTCTTATGTTTAGCTTGTAAATAAAGTGTGCATTCTTCATTGTTGAACTGATTCTACTTTCTTATGCATATTATTTGAGGTTCATGTATGTGACTAGTTTTATTTTGTTGTGACTCTCTTGGAGGAACTATCATTCTACAATATTTGGCCATGTGTCCAAATTTTTTGTACTTGTATCATTCCATATTAGTACTCAAGGATTCAAATATGTTGTAGCTTATGTTATGTTTTTCACTATGCTTTCTTGAATAATCATTTTGTGCATAACTTTCACGGTTATCTCTGTTCCTATTATTTTCTCTGCAATTCATAGCCTTATGTCCAAAATTGTTACATGAATAACATAAACCAATAAAGATGGTTTTATACCTAGGAACTGTAGATATTCTAAAGTGATTTTCTCTTATGAACCCTTCCTCTTCTTGCATCCTTCATGTTTTTAACTATCGTTGACTTTGAAATCTGAATCTCATGGGTGGAGGAGTGTTTATGTGACCTTCCTTGTAAAATATTGTGTCTCCTTTGACTATATCTACATGAATTATTGGTTGTGTTTATTGATCTGTTGTTTTGGATCTTTATCCCTTTTCTTTCTGGTTGCATCCAAGTATTTATTTGCCATTATTTGGCCTTTGACTATTAGTAATCTCGTCCAAAACTTTGGATTTGTTCTGGATGTTTTCCTTTTGAAGGTATTTCCTCAATGTGACAATATCTACTTCTAAACCTCCAATGATCCTATCTCTTTCTTCCAACCTTTATTTGAGTGCTTCTTCAATTATTTTGTCTTCTTCAACTTGGATTTTTAATTTAGCGATCATCTTCTCTAGTTCTTCGGAGTTGGAATTTTGAGTTTCCTCTTTTCTTTTCAGTTCTTCCTGTAGTGACCTTTTTTTCTTCATTTCCATTTTTATAACTTATATGGAACTCAATAGTTCTTATATGTAGTCAACTTATTCCTCTTCATATTCTTCTTCTATGCTTTATTCATCAGAATCTTATACTTCCATGAATAGAACCCTTTCTCTATCACTTTCACTGACTTCATATTCATCTAATGAGGTGAATTCTTCTTTGGTGAAAAATATTTTCTTAAAAAAATTATTTTTGGTTATTTTTCCTTTCTATACTTGTTTTATATTTAAATCATCTTCTTCATTCCTTTTATTTTTCTTATGGGGATTTGTTTTAGAGAAATGACCAATACCATCACAATTAAAACAAATCAATGGAAACTTATCTCTATATTTTTCGGTTCCCTTTTTTAGTCTTCTGACGAATTTGGCTACTTATTCATCATCTTTTGAGATGTCACTTCTACTATTATCTGACTTTGCCTTTTTTTTTCCTTTTTCTCTGACTTCTTGGATGCTTTGAATGTTTCCTCTTTTGTAACTGGATTCTTTTATTTTGTTCTCATTTCATAAGATGTGAATATTCCATGTATCTCATCCATGATTATCAAATCCATATAGTTTCTTTCTTCTAGTGTTGAGATATTAGGATCACATATCATTGGAATATATATTAGTACTTTTTGAAAAATTATAGATTCATCAACTTCTTCTCCCAATCCTCTAATTGCATTCATCGTTTAATTGACTCACAAAAAGTAAGCTGCAATATTTTCATCTTCCTTTATCCTCAACTGTTCAAATTGACCTCTGTAAGTTTGAAGTTTTGTTTCCTTGACTTTTGCACCTCCTTCATAAACATTCTAAATTTTGTCACAAATATCCTTTGTAGAGCTGCAGTGCATAACTTTGACATATACTGAACCAACTATACCATACAATATAGCATTTTTGGATTTTGAATTATTTATACTAAGTTTCCTTCCATTTTTATTTGTTGGAGGAACAATCGGTTCTTTATATCCATCTACTACTGATTTCCAAACCTCAAATCTTTGTGCGTGTACATATGTTTTCATCCTTATTCTCTGAAATGCATAGCTCTATCCATCAAACTATGGTATTCCATTTTTATACATATTGTTTCTCTCCATGATCTACCTTCTAGTGGTTAAATTGGTTCCTAAAAGACTCTTCTCTAATACCAATTGTTGGATTACTAAGAGGCAGGTGAAACAATAATATATCTTTTTAATCATTTTTAACCACAATATATAAGCATTGTTTATATTTATGATCAATATACCATTATTGTTCAACAAGTGCATAGTAAATAAACCATGAAGAATTAAAAATCACACACATACACAATAAACAACATTTTTATGTGGAAACCAAATGTGGGAGAAAACCACAAAATGTTTTTTCTTATATTTCTTTAAGAATTACATTCATTGGAAGCAACAACTTCCTTTGTTCTCCAACTGCAACTCTAAGGAGGCTCCAACCCCTTATAGTTTTAGTCTACAATGTGAGGGAAGCTCCAACTCCCCAATTCTCTTACTACAATGAGAATGAGGCTACAACCCCCTATGTTCTCCGGCTACAACCGAAAGGTGGCTACAACCACATATCCTTTCCCCATCCAATCAACTTGAAATATAAGTGTCAAATAACTAATGAAACCACTGCCACATTATCACTGTGAAATATACCACTGTAAACCTGTACCAATATGTGCCAAAAACATGTAACCAACATATACCAATAAAATGTAGTGAACCTGTACCAATAACCTGTAATCAATACCAAAAACTTGCACCAACATATACCAAATATACCAACAAACTGTACCAATAATCTCCTCAATAGATCATATTTGATAACATAGATCCCATACCCAACATCACAAGAGTATCACTCAAACTATGTGCATCTGTCTCTCTAGTCATGTTCCATACATGTGCATACATTCATAATCATTTGTAATAATCCCTCACATGGACTAGACATCAAACCATCATTTTTATGCACCCTAAAACTATACCAACACCTTAAAAAATACATCATAACCAAAATCCTTCAACAATTTACCACATAAACAAGATATGTCTCAACACTGAAACTAACAAGATGTATCAATGATAAATACAAGACATACCATCACTATATTTCTGTATATATGAATCATACAACAAGTGTCATACAACCATATACCTCTCTAGGGAAAATCCTCAATCTCCCATAACCATATCTCATGTGGAGAAAAAATATCCAACTACACATAAGAATATAACATACCTTTTGAACTTGTAGATAGATCTAATGTATGTGATAACTGTAGTCCTTCCTAGGAACTTGTTTTGAGAATCTAGAGACTTGGCATCCTCATCAAATCAAGTTTTCATGGATTTTCCGAATTGTACATGACCTCCTCTTCTTCAGCCCATGTTTGTATGCACCCTCCTTCACTTCAATCCCATGTATGTATTGTTGGAAGATTGATTGTTGTCATTGATGTCAACCCTAGTCATGGGTTTTGGACCGCAATATTGATAATGGTATTTGGACATGAAGGAAAATGCACATGCATATACAACACCCATGAATGGATGGTATACATCATGCTGTTTCCGGTGGTATGTGGCACGTCACATGGATCCTAATGGTTGAGGAGAAATGAATTTTTGAGGATGACAAAGCGAATTGAAAAATGAAGTACATGTAGGCCCTGGAAATAATTAAAGAAAATAATTACAAAATAAGAAAGTGTCAGGTCGGCCCTAATGTTAAAAGGAAGTGGCATAAATGGTATAAATAAATATCATTA
>JZKD02S1736627.1:95213-109579 GCA_000966675.3 Picea glauca | reverse complement strand
TATGCTCTCTTCATTTTGTATGGTAGAATGTATTAGGACTTATGCTTGGATCTGCTTATTTAATGGAAAAGTAAAATGACGTTTTTTTTTTAAATTGATGAAAGAAACTTTCCTTAGCCTAGCTCGATGGTTGTTGCCTCCCATGGCTTCATTTCCCCGCACGACTTGACCACCTTCCCGTGTTGATTATGACCTTCGTGGTTGTTTAGCCTTTATCCCTAGCTCACCATTACTCGGCTGAGAAGTCATCCAGGAACCCGATCTACGGTCGTCGCCTTAGCGTTAAAACACCTATGGATCTCAACACCCTGTTTTTTCTGTACGAGAATGATGAGCGAAGGATGTTTCTGCCCAGTCGTCTACCCCTACTAATTGAGGGTCTTTCTGCCTTATTGTGTTGAGTAAACCTGCCATTGTTATCTTCTTATTTCCCTAATTTTTAAGTCTGTGTTTTTTTTGGTATAATCTTTGCCGGGTATATTGCTTGTGTTTTATATATTGAAGGCATTTTCATTTCTGGATAATGTTCAGGTAATTTTCCACTTTTAAGACCGCAGCCATAGCTGGATTACCTGGTGAATTTGGTCATTTTGTTTCTTATGTCATTTCTTTGACACTTGTTGAGACTACTTTCATTTCTTTTAACCCCAATGATTTTTCCCTTAACCTCTATGTATAAGACTCTGCCTTAGTCATTTTTAACCTCAATGATTTACCTAAAAACCTTTGCGATTTAGCCATCACTCCCAGCGTGGATCTCTGCAATCTTCACTGCGAAAACTGCATCTTTTTGCCCACGAAATTTTGCCCCCCATCCGTTTAATTTATCTGTGCCTTCGACTGTGTAGAACAACGACTATATATATTCCATTTTGTGGTGAGTAAGGTACCATGACTTCATTTAAATGGCATGCTGATTACAGTCAATGGAAATCACGAATTTATTGATGGCAATGCGAATGCATCCTTATTTTATGACAACAATCATATTTCCTTACAAGGTGCTTAATGTACACCCACTCTACTTAATGGTGTTGCATTTGTATTTACTTCTTAATGAAAGCATTTATACTTTTCGTTTGATTTGATTTGTCACTCAAACATTTTGTTTATATTTATTGATTGGTTTATTGCATAGTCTTGAGCTGTAGATAGGTTAGATTTTCTTTATTCCTTTGATATTGATCGTTCTAGAATGTTTTTAACTCTGCATTGAGAATTGATTGTCGGCTGGAGCTGGATTTGTAAATCTGTGTTTTCCTTTGAATGACTAGCTTATCGCTCAGCGAATTCGGTTGCGGGTATCCCTGTTGATTGCATTTTTCTTGTCTGATAGTGAGGATGGGCCTTGAGACACAACGAGAATCCTTCCCTGGAGTGCATGCTTATTGTTACTCCGGAACCTTGAAAAAATTCTTTTGGAATGCTTTTGATTTGCCTCAGTTACATGGTGATCTTGCGAGTTGTTAAAGTCTATGATTTGGCTTAATACCAGGCATGTTACCCTCAGTAGGAAAGTGTTTCCATTATTGAGGGAACGCATTGATTACGTTCTTATTATTAACATCACTTGACAGGAAATTATACCACCGACTCATATGACTAATCATTGTCTGTGTTTTAACCTCATTGCCAGTAAAATCATATTAATGACAACCACCATATTTGACTAGAAGATAACATTCATAATTTAACTTAATAAAAGCCATGACCCTTAATTTAAAATTTATATTAATGACAACCCTCCCCCCTTTTGGGCTAGAAGACAACTTTCTCAGACCAAGTCCAGTCAATGGCAACTGTTACAACTGTAATACTGATTTTTGGCTAGATATCCTTTCGGAAAATAATTCATCATATAGAACTTTAAGCATAAGCTTTAGGCATGATAATGAGAATGTTTCTTTTATTTATTTTGGTATTTCTGAGAACAGATCGTGTTAATGGGAAGTTGAATTGTAATTGTTGTCTAATTTTTCATTTAGACTTGCTCCATTAAGTTTCTTTTAATGCTAAATAGATGTTATGTTAAGGACTAATATGTAAATTAATAGGTTAACTAGTGGGATAATTGCAGCTTGTGCATTAATTTTGTTAACGTCTTCTATGAGATTAATTTCCCAACTAGATTTTATTTGTGATAAATTTATATTTTTCCATTTTAGATTGTAATTAATGTTAATTAGATTGGCATGTTTTGACTGAAATGTGATTTAGACATGTTGATTTAAGGGGTAAGTTATGGTACTTTAGATTGGTATCATTGATTGTTTTAGACGTGATTAAAGGGTTGGTCTATTGAAAAAGTCATGCATTGGCTTATGTCTTCCTTTGTTGTCATTCTCTTGTGTCTTGTTGACCTATCATTGGGGTGTGGGTGCAGTCTTGTGTCAATTGTTTCGCCTCCTAGCTTGATGGATTTTCTTGAATCCTTGGTCCCGTCACGATTGTTGCGCCAAATTTATCAACGCACCTATCACCTGGGGAAGGCATGATTCCTGACAAGGAGATCATGGCGTGCCCTATTGGATATAGGTGAATGATAACTTGGCTGAAGTCCATGTTACCCATTGTGCGCATTGTTCGTTGTAGTCGTTTGGTGCATGGGTGGTGACGCCTTCATGCGTTAGGTTCGCGTGCGTTGAGGTTCTTGACCTTGGTCGTTAAGTCCATTGTGTCAGGAGGGGGTATGGTACCTTAGTTGTAGGCAAGGTCATGTTGTGTCAGGCAGGTAGTCCTTTCTCCTTATTGTTTTACGCATGTTCCGCAGAGTTACCCTTGTGCGAGTGCATGGAGTAGTAGTTACCTGTTGCCTAGACTGTGTGCTTGCATTTGTTGTTAGTTATGTGGTTAAACTATTATCGTCACCGTCTTTTAGCCTACAAAAGAAAAATGCAACTTTTGTTACGCTTGTTGTCGTAAAGGCGGGGTCATTACATATGGTATCAAAGTAGGTTCAACCCGCGACTTGGGATCGCTACGGCTTTCATTGATATGATTTGATTATAAGGTTACTAATTGAGTTGAATTGTATTCATGTAGGTAATCATGGTTATAGGACGCCACAAATGCAGATGATGGGGTGTTAGGGGAAGAGGCACAATGCCTCTAGTAGCATCCACACTCGATGGATCTAACCCCCAGGGAGACGAGCAGGTTGTCGGACAGGAGCAGATAGAAGTTGGTGATGTGGTCGGAATGATGAGATCTTTTCAGTGCATATCTGAGGCACTGATCAACCGTTTGGACAGAGATAATTCCAGGGCACCAGCATTCCCTGAGGTTTCGTCACGTTCTCCTGTCGATACTAGTAGCGTTCATCATGAACTTGAGAAGGTCAAATTTCCTGAGTTCTTTTGTGCCCCGGATGACGTAGCTGCTGAGGCATGGTTGGAGAATATGGCGACGTGATTTTCACTTCGAGATTATACCTCCAACATGAAGGTCTGCATGGCGGTCTTCCAACTGAAAGGAAGCACTCTTCTATGGTGGAAGACACTCCTACCACAACTCAACGTGGTCATTGAAGACGTGTCATGGGAACTATTCAAGAAACAGTTCTGAGAGAGGTACCTTTCAGAGGAATTCATTGAGTGTCAGCTCAATGAGTTCAAGGCCTTATGACAGGGCGGTCGTACAGTGCCTGAGTATGAGGCCCATTTTATGGAGTTTCTCTGGTATGCTCTGCATCTTAACACTAAGAAACTTAAGGTCAACAGGTTCATGTTTGGCCTTAACGACAACTTACGTGCAAAGGTTAGGATTTTGATGTCTCAAACCTTGCATGATGTCGTCGAGCAGGCCCTCATAGCAAAGGAGGAGCTTATCAGTGGGGGTTAGACCAGGACTCCAGCGAGACCAATAGTGAAGGTGTCATCTGGAGCACAGTAGAATCAGACACCAGCCAGACATACGCCTAGATATCGTGGCTTCCAGAGGGGATCCACTTTCACTACACCTCGATGATCAATGCCTCAGCAACGGACACCTTATCGGGGACCACAACATCAGCAACAACGTCAACCAAAGCAGCAACAGTTTAGGTCTATTTAGCAGAAGAGGCTAGGATTCTAGGCCAAAGGGTCGTCGCCTTCTACTTCGTGTACCAGGACTACTGGGCTGAAGAAGGAGTGTTGGACATGTGGGGAGACACACTACCAGCATGACTGCCTGGTGGAGAGGACTAGAGCTTCGGATTAGTCGGACCCACTACCATGGGAGATATGGGCAAGGCCCATTGAATTCATGCAACAGTGAATAACAGCCAGGAAAAGCATCAATCGAATGTGCTCGAGACGATAGGTACCGTCGCTGACCAGACCCTTAGTATTTTGATAGATCCTGGCGCTACTGAGAGTTTCATTTCTGGTGCAGCGCTAAAAAGGATTAAGGTAAAGGCAGTCGAACAATATGAGTTTAGCTTCGTAGATATGGCCTCAGGAGCCAAACAAAAGTTTGGAGGATAGTTTACGAGCTGTATCCTTAACCTGGGAAAGTTTGTCACAAGGGCCAACCTGTATGTCACAATCTTAGGATCTTATGATGTCGTAATTGGTATGGACTAGCTGGAATCGCATGAGGTGATACTCAATTGTAAGATGAAATGATTGAGCTTGGTCGATGACGAGGGACAGAGACGTGTGATTGTAGGATGGAACCAGGGAGTTTCCCTAAGGTTCATCTCTTCCATATAGCTATGGAAGAGCATGCGCAAGGGGTGCAAGCTTTATGCGATCCTTGCATTAAACGAGAAGGGATTAGTGGAACGTTTAGAACACCTTCCGGTGGTGAGAGAGTTTGCGGACGTATTTTCGAAGGAGTTACCTGAGATGCTGTTGGAGAGGGAATTGGAGTTTACCATAGACCTAAAACCAGGGACTGAACCGATAGCAAGAAAACCTTATCAGATGTTGACCCCAGAGTTACAAGAGTTGGAAATGCAACTGAAGGAGTTGTTGGACCTGGGACTGATACGTCCTAGTGTGTCACCATGGGGTGCACCTATTTTTTTTATATGAAAGAAGGATGGGTCGTGGAGGCTTTGCATTGACTAGCATCAATTGAACAAGGCCATGATCAAGAATCAATATTCTTTGCCAAGAATTGATCGACTTGCAATTAGGATACCACCAGTTACAGATTAAGGAAGATGATGTCCCTAAGACTGCCTTTAAGAGGAGGTTTGGACATTATGAGTTTACTATTTTATCGTTTGGACTAAAAAATGCCCCCAGGGGTATTTATGAGTTTGATGAATGGGGTGTTCCACAAGTACTTGGACAAGTTCATCCAAGTATTCATTGACAATATTTTGATTTACTTTTGAATGATGGAGGAGCATGACGAGCACTTGTGCTTGGTACTACAGTGTCTATGAGATAAAAAAATGTATGGGAAGTTGTCCAAATGCTCTTTTTATCAATTGAAGATTCACTACATAGGGCATGTCATCTTCGGCAAAGGTATTGCTATGGATCCAACAAAGGTCAAGGCTATTATGGAATGGCCTGCGCTGACAAATGTCCCAGAAGTGCATAGCTTCATGGGTTTAGCAGGATACTATCGACAGTTCGTTGAGGGATTTTTGAATATAGCAAATCCGATCACAGAGTTGCAGAAGAAGAACAAAAAGTTTGTTTGGATCGAGAAATGCACAGAAGCATTTCGTAGGCTCAAGGAATTGTTGACAACAACATCGATACTAAAGTTCCCTGACATGGATGCGGACTTCTTGGTATGCACTGACACATCCAAGGAAGGCTTAGGCGGGGTCTTGATGCAAGACAGATGAGTGATTGCTTACATTTCAAGGAAACTGAAAAGGCATGAGTAGAACTACGCAATGCACGATTTGGAGTTGTTAGCCATCGTTTATGCCTTGAAGGTTTGGAGACACTACCTTTTTGGATGAAAATTCGAACTAAAGACTAACCATTGTGGACTACAACACATCTTTACACAAAGCGGCCTGAACGTGTGACAATGACGTTGGTCGGAATTGCTTAGCGAGTACGACTTTGATATTACTTACATAAAAGGAACAGTGCACCAAGACCATGCATCTTTTCAGTGCTGCCTCTTCAGACAAATCTGCGTGAAAAGATTCTAACTTTACAACTTGACGATGACTAGTACAAAGAGGTCGAGGACTTTATCGGACAAAACACAATGATGTTGCCATGATTTGAAGGATTTCCGTTTGATAGCGATGGATTATTGAGGTTTAAAAATCAGATCTATGTACAGCCAAACGACGAGTTGAGGATGTTGATCCTGAGAGAGGCTCATAAAGAAGTTTACATGGCTCACCTAGAAGTCACGAAGATGAGGGCATACCTTAAACCCTTATTCTTTTGGAAGGGAATGAAGCCATACATAGCCAACTATGTGGCCAAATGTCTAGAATGTTGGTAGGTAAAGGCTGAACATAGACATCTAGCAGGATTACTACAACCACACGCTATTCCGGAATCAAAATGGGAGGTTATTTCGATGGATTTTATTGTTGGATTGCCATTGACGGCAAGGAGACATGATTTGACTTTCATAGTAGTAGACACTTTGACAAAGAGTGTCGACTTTATCCCTGTGCGCACGACGTATCAAGCACCTGACATAGATATAGTTTTCATCAGTGATATTGTGAGGTTGCATGGCATGCCTAAGAGGATTATATTCGATCAGGGATTGGTGTTTACTGGACGATTTTGGATGAGTTTCCAAGAGGCCTTGTGAACCCAACTTAACTTTAGTACTGCATATCAGCCGAAGACTGACGGGCAGACCGAATGAATGAACCAGACCTTGGAAGACATGTTGTGCATGTATGTGATGGACCAACAAAAGCGTTGGGAAGAATTCTTTGCACTAGTGGAGTTCTCTTACAACAACAATTACCAGAGCACCATTAAGATGGTGCCTTTCGAGTTTCTTTACGGGCGACCATTTTGGATGCCTTTGAGTTGGGATTGTCTTGAGGATAGGGTCTTGGTAGGACCAGAAGTGATATAGGAAATGGAAGAGAAAATGCAAACAATAAGACAAAGGATTAAAGAAGCAGAGGATCGACAAAAGAGTTATGATAATGCACACTATGTCAACCATAGTTACAAGGTCGATGATTAAGTCTTCTTGCGGGCTAAACCGCATAAAATCTCAACCAAGTTTGAGAAGGGAGCTAAACTCTCTCCTAAGTTTGTGGGACCTTTCGAGATTGTGGAGAGAAAGGGGCTCGTGGCCTATCGACTAGCCTTGCCTGATTCTTTGAGGTGTATGCATGACATTTTTCATGTATCTGTTTTGAGACATTATATTAGTGATCCTACACATGTTATTGACATGAGTTCCTTGTAGGTATCGGACGAGGGGGCGCTCATAGTTGAGCCAATATGCATCTTGGATCATCGCGTTCGACATCTACGACGTCGAATGATAGAGCAGGTCAAGGTCCAGTGGGACAATTATAGTTCGAACTCAGCAACCTGGGAGGACGCATATGATATGCACCAACAGTTTCCATTTTTGTTTGATAGATAGACATATGATACTGTGATACACTTTATTTTGTCATTTATACTGTGAAACTTCGGAATGAAGTTTAGACCAAGAGGGGGTGTATGTAACATCTTGCTCTGGTGCACTGAGTGAACTTATTCTTTGAGGACACTTGCTCGCAACTGATCTGGATTATTATTCTATTAAAACTTTTGATTTTGATTATAAGGCATTATCGGTTGATGACATGTTGTTTTACTGCATTGACATAGACAGGTGCTATTGACTCAGTTTTACTGATTGTGCAGGATTTTGGACCTCGAGGATGCAGAGGCATCGATGGAACCCCTTGGACTTTGGATCGAGTTGAGGAATGTACCATTGGGGTTTGATTGTTTTTACTATGATATTAGCACATCTGATTAGATGATATGATATGGATATATTCTGACATGATTTTTTGATGATGCAGGCTGACGATAGCTTGCTGACCAAACTCACATGTGGAGTAAAAGAGTCATGCATGACTACCAGAGATGTTGAGGGAGAGGTGTGGATAGTATCCTTGCCACAACCTACTAGTACTCCTGCCATGGCTCGAACTATAGGTTAACAATTACCCAGTTCGAGAGGACGCACGATGTCGTGAGGGAAAGCTGCGACAGTCGCTCATGATGATTCTAAGGGGTGCGCAATAAGGAGGTGACATTATTCCATAGAGGCCCTTAGTCTCCCACAATTTCACCTGGCAAAGTATTAACTCCAGGGTTTTTTGATGTCTACCAAGTCATTCAAGAGTCGAGTGACACCCCTGGAGCACGTGGTGCATCCTGAAGGGCACGTCGCGCAAGGAAAATGGAAAGAGGCGAGTGGAACCCTTGGATAACCTAGGGAGTCCTAAAGGTCACATCGTGTTGTTTTGATAAATGAATGAACATATATGGCCTTAGGACAAATAACGTGTTAAGTATTAAAAAAAAAAAAAATTCCGTAATGAAATGTCGCCGAGTACAAAATTTAAGGTCTAAGTCTAAATTACGCTAGTGGTAAGATTTTGTCTACCTATAAAAAAAATTAATAATAATTAAAAAAAAAACAACTTAAATAATAATTATGATCTTCGTAAAATCTTGTAACACGAAGGGAGTAAGAAATTTAAATTATTCATAAAAAATCAGTTTGAATTAATTGTTTTATCTTTTTGATAATTTAAAATATACTAACTAAATGATAAAAGGGAAAAGGGGTTAAATTCCACACCTATCTTTTTGAATTCTAATTAAAAAGGGGAAAGAGGGAAAATCTAAAATTTTAGGAAACTAGGAAAAGAGGTAAACATAAAAAGGGAAAAAGGGGAACTTAAGGGGAAAAGCGGAAGATCAAACTTATTAAAGCATGTACCATTTAAGAGATTTCTAATTTAAACTGAACTAACAATTTAATAAAAGGGAAAGTTATTATAACAATTTAATAAAAGGGAAAGTTATTAAAACTTGTAAGAGAATTTGGGGACACCTAGGAGTGATTCTAGGAGTAACTCTAGGTGGGTGAGGGAAATAAATATCATTAATTAATCAAATAAGTTAATTTATGGAGGAAGGAAGGGGATGGGTGACATTTGTATGGGGAGGAATTTTTAGGAAATTAATTATAAAAACTTAACTAAAAGAGAATTTTTGGAAAGTAACCACGAAACTCTATATAATGAAGAGAGGTGATGGAGGTTGGGGGATCTTTTGTTTGCATAACATTATACTATAGAAATATCTACTTGACTTATTTAACTTGTGGGAGTTGGGATACCTAGGTCGGTAAGGAGTGGTGGCTCGGCCTTGCAAGGCGAGCTGGGAGCTAGTCGAAATCTCTGGTCAGTGAGTGTGTGGCCCCTTTGCGACTCGGGGAGCTAAGGGGGAAGAAGAGTACCCCTAGCATTGGCTAGGAGGTATCGGTGAAGTATCGACAGTCAGAAAGTGGGAGTTGCACAGAGTGCGTGGAATGTCATTCAGAGCGGGCGATCAGGCAACGATACACTCTCTTCATTCTGTATGGTAGAATGTATTATGACTTACGCATAGATCTGCTTATTTAATGGAAAAGTAAAATGATGTTTTTTTTTTTAAATTGATGACTGAAACTTTCCTTAGCCTAGCTCGATGGTTGTTGACTCCCATGGCTTCATTTCCCCGCACATCTTGACCACCTTGTTGTGTTGATTATGACCTTCGTCATTGTTTAGCCTTCGTCCCTAGCTCACCAGTCCTCACCTGAGTAGTTGGTCAGGAGCCTGATCTACGGTCATCGCCTTAGCGTTAAAATACCTATGGATCTCAATGCCCTGCTTTTTTGTGCAAGGATGATGAGTGAAGAATGTTTCTGCCCAGTCGTCTACCCCTATTAATTGAGGGTCTTTGTGCCTTACTGTGTTGAGTAAACCTGCCATTGTTATCTTTCTATTTCCCTAATTTTTAACTATGCATTTTCTTTGGTATACTCTTTGTCATGTATATTGCTTGTTTTTTATATATTGAAGGTATTTTCATTTCTGGATAATGCTCAGGTATTTTTCCACTTTTAAGACCGTAGACATAGATGGATTACCTGGTGAATTTGGTCATTTTGTTTCTTATTTCATTTCTTTGACACTTGTTGAGACTGCCTTCATTGCTTTTAACCCCAACAATTTCTCCCTTAACCTCTGCATATAAGTTTCTTCCCTTAGCCATTTTTAACCTCAGCGATTTACCTAAAAACCTATGTGATTTAGCGATCACTCCCAACGTGGATCTTTGCAATCTTCACTGCGAAAACCACATCTTTTTGCTCATGAAATTTTGGCCCCCGTCCGTTTAATTTATCTGTGCCTTCGACTGTGTAGAACAATGACTATATATATTCCATTGTGTGGTGAGTAAGGTACCATGACTTCATTTAAATGGCATGGCGATTACAGTCAATGGAAATCACGAATTTATTGATGGAAATGTGAATGCATCCTTATTTTATGACAACGATCATATTTCCTTACGAGGTGCTTAATGTACAGTCACTCCACTTAATGGTGTTGCATTTGTATTTACTTCTTAATGACAATGTTTATACTTTTCGTTTGATTTGATTCGTCACCAGAACGTTTTGTTTATATTTATTGATTGGTTTGTTGCATAGTGTTGAGCTGTAGGTAGGTTACATTTTATTTATTCCTTTGATATTGATTGTTCCGAACATTTTTAACGTTGCATTGAGAATTGATTGCTAGCTGGAGCTGGAGTTCCAACTCTACGTTTTCCTTTGAATGACTAGCTTATCGCTCAGTGAATTTGGCTACAGGTATCCCTGTTGATTGTGTTTTCCTTGTCTGACAGTGAGGCTGGACCTTGAGGCACAGCGAGAATCCTTCCCTGGAGTGCATGCTTATTGTTACTCCGGAACCCTGATGAAATTTTTTTGGAATGCTTGCGATTTGCCTCAGTTACATGGTGATCCTGCCAGTTGTTAAAGTCTGGGATTTGGCTTAATACCGGGCGTGTTACCCTCAGTAGGAAAGCTCTTCCATTATTGAGGGCATGCATTGATTGCATTCTTATTATTAACATCACTTGATAGGAAATTATACCACTGAATCATATGACTAATCATTGTCTGTGTTTTAACCTCATTGCCAGTAAAATCATATTAATGACAACCACTGTATTTGACTAGAAGATAACATTCATAATTTAGCTTAATGACATCCATGACCCTTAATTTAAAATTTATATTAATGACAACCCTCCCCCCTTTTGGGCTAGAAGACAACTTTCTTTGACCAAGTCCAGTCAATGGCAGTCGTTACAACCGTAATACTGATTTTTGGCTAGATAGCCTTTCAAAAAATAATTCATCATATAGAACTTTAAGCATAAGCTTTAGGCATGATAATGAGAATGTTTCTTTTATTTATTTTGGTATTTCTGAGAACAAATCGTATTAATGGTAGGTTGAATTGTAATTGTTGTCTAATTTGTCATTTAGACTTGCTTCATTAATTTGCTTTTAATGCTAAATAGACGTTACGTTAAGGACTAATATGTAAATTAATAGGTTAAATAGTGGGATAATTTCAACTTGTGCATTAATTTTGTTAACGTCTTCTATGAGGTTAATTTCCCAACTAGATTGTATTTGTGATAAAATTAGATTTTTCCATTTCAGATTGTAATTAATGTTAATTAGATTGGCATGTTTTGATTGAAATGTGATTCAGACATGTTGATTTAAGGGGTAAGTTATGTTACTTTAGATTGGTATCCTTGATTGTTTTAGACATGATTAAAGGGTTGAGCTATTGACGAGGTCATGCATTGGATTACATCTTCCTTTGTTGTCATCCTCTTATGTCTCGTCGATCTATTGTTGGGGTGTGGGTGTAGTCTTATGTCAATTGGTTCACCTCCTAACTCCCTAGATTTTATTGAATCCTTGGTCCCATTAGGATTGTTGTGCCAAGGTTATCAACGTACCTATCGCCTAGGGAAGGCATGATTCCTGACAAGGAGATCATGGCGTGCCCTAGTGGATAGAGGAAAACGATAACTTGGCCAGAGTCCATGTTACCCATTGTGGGCGTTGTTCGTTGTAGTAGTTTGGCACATGGGTGGTGACGCCTTCATGCATTGGGTTCACGTGCCTTGAGGTTCTCGACCTTGGTCATTAAGGCCATTGTGTCGGGAGGGGGTGTGGTACCTTAGTTGTAGGTGAGGTCATGTTGCGTTAGGCAGGTAGTCATTTCTCCCTGTTGTTTTACGCGTGTTCCGCCCAATTACCCTTGTGCCAGTGCGTGGAGTCGTAGTTTCCTATTGCCTAGATTGCGTTCTTGCATTCGTCGTCAGTTATGTGGTTAAACTATTGTCATCGCCGCCTTTTGGCCTACAAAAAAAAAATCATCTTTTGTTTCGCTTGTAGTCGTAAAGGCGGGGTCGTTACACCTATGGCCTCTTCATTGCTTTTATAGTATTCTGATAAAATTATCACCCTTCAACAATAGCCTAAAGATCTACTACAATCTCTTATGTTCTAATGTGATCTACAATGAACATTACTCCCACTGTTATGAAGGATTGGGGTATGTTCAAAATATGAATATAATATGCATTTCTCATGCACCATATGGATACATAGATGACATCCTTTCTTATATTGGCATTGACAAAAATGTTAGATATTGTGATGTGTCTAAAATTTTATATCAACATTTTTAGACTTTGAGATTCCTCTAAAGAAAACTTAACTCAAATATTATTATTATTGTTGTTGTTGTTGTTGTTGTTATTATTGGTGTATCAAAATATTATATTTGAAATTAAAAAGTTTGTGTATTATTACTTTCTATTAAAATTTCAAGATATTTGTTGTTGGTTAAATTTTAATTCAAATAATTGGATAGGAAATATTTTTTTTTAAATTGTGTGTACATAAATTACTCTGGTATAAAATGAATGATTATATACCCTTTAATTCAACTTGAAATTAAGATTAATCCTTTAAATTTGATCAAGTAAAGAGAATATAATATGGTTTTATCCAAAAACTACCATGGATAAATAAAATCTATCATTGCTTTAAAAAGAGATAAGTATATGATTAATTTGTAGGAGGATAAATTCATATTTTTGAACATGTCAAAGGAGAGGAATATTTAATGTAGATATTTATGATTGATTTGATAGAAAAAAAAATTATATAATTATTATTTTGGCATTTTATAAATAAATCAAAGCCACTTTACAAATAATTCAAAATTATATAGTTTATCTTTCTAAGTTACGTATAATATCTTAATTTCATGTATGGAGTTATATTGTCTATGTCTAGTTTAAATAAAGATGGAGAAAAACAAATGTTAAATATATTAGGGAAATTGCTATTTTAGTCTTAGGTAAGATATAAAACTGTATTAAATTCGCTAAGATTTTAGTTAAGAGTTTATCACTGTTTTAAAAATAAATAAGTATATGACTAATTTATGAACTTTTAGAACTAGAAGAATAAGTATATGACTAATTTATGAACTTTTAGAACTAGAAGAATATTTAATGTAGAGATTTATGATTGATTTGATAACAAAATTAATTTATGTCATTATTTTTTGGAATTTTATAAATAAATCAAAACAATTTATAAATAATTCAAAATTATATAGTTTATCTTTTAAGTTAGGAATGTATAATATTTTAATTTTATGTGTATAGTTATGTTGTTTATGTCGAGTTTCAATAATGATGGAGCAAAGGAAATTTTAAATATTTTAGAAAAAATATTATTTTGTTTTTGGGATAAGATATAAAAGTGTATTTAATTGGCATAAATAAATCAAAACAATTTATAAATAATTCAAAATTATATAGTTTATCTTTTAAGTAAGGAATGTATAATATTTTAATTTTGTGTATGTAGTTATGTTGTTTATGTCCAGTTTCAATAATGATGGAGCAAAGGAAATTTTAAATAGTTTAGAAAAATTATTATTTTGTTTTTGGGATAAGATATAATAGTGTATTTAATTAGCTAAGAGTTTGTCTTTCTTAAATTTAAGGAAACATATTAATAACTTAAAACTCAAAAAAAATTATTTCAATTTGCATTATTTTTTCTAAATAAATAATGATGATGAGATTGTAGGTATAGCAACCAATAATAACTAATCCCACTAATTATTAAGTTAACTTATAACTTAAAACTCAAAAAATTTATAGTAACTATTAGTAGTAATCACTTTTATGTAAAAAGTGGTTGATAGTTGTTGCTAGTTGAGGACCCAAAAAAATCATTAATAAATTAATACGTTTTAGATCAAATAAATAATTAATAATTAATTTTTTTTAATGTTTTTAACT
>JZKD02S1736627.1:77014-95203 GCA_000966675.3 Picea glauca | reverse complement strand
GCGATAGAGATAGCCCAAAGTTTATTAGATAATTGTATATGCATATATGTTTGAATAGCTACAAGTCATGTGAACTATTTTTATGACTTGTAAGCTCATCTTTACCTTAAGTTCAATTTTGGTCATTTCTATTTTATCTTGCTTTTGATTGGGAGTTAGACTAATCCTTTTCTTAATTGATATAAATTATATTTCATTTTGTTTCCTTTTCTTAATCGATATAGATTATATTGCATTTTGTTGTTTTCATATTAGATGAGATTGCATTTACATTTAGAAATTCATACGAGAAAGGCTCCTTTTGTAGGAGAAACCTCCCCCATGGCTTAGTTGAGCCCATTTGTTTGATTATCCAACATTAAGTGTAGGTCAAGGAAGGATTGCACTAGGATATCCTATAACAAAAATATAAAAACTACCAACTACAACTACAAGAATATGGAATCCTTTTGTTCATAAACATAGTTTATGTTCCCAATTATTTGGAGTTGAGGAACTTAGTGTTAAGAGAGATGCATAATGTGTCACACACTGAACATCTAAGATACCAGAAGACCATCCTAGTTGTAAGAGGGAAGTATTTTTGGCCTGGTATGAAGAGGGATGTAGCAGGTTATTTATCCAAATGCATGGAATGTAAGAAGGTAAAGGATGAGAATGGACACTGGACATGGTTTCTATAGCCATTGCTCATTCTTGAATGAAAATGGGAAGTTGTTACTATTGGTTTCATTACCAAGTTTCCTAGGATTCCAAGGTAACATAATTCCATTATGGTGGTAGTGGAAAAGCTAACAAGCAATGCACATTTAATTCCAGTAAAAGTAACTTATAAGGTATCCAATATTATAGAAATCTATATGAGAGAAGTCACTAGGATACATGGGCTGCCTAAATCGATATTATTATATCGCGATCCCAAGTTCAGCTCCAATTTATGGAAGGGGTTTCTTAAGGGATTTGGGACCAATATGAATTTCAATACAACATATCACCTTGACTCAGATGGAAGAAAGAAAGGGTTAGCCGAATAATTGAGGATATCTTGAGAATGTATGTTATGGACAAGAATATCACGAATCATTGATGATGAGTCGATTTGAAGCTCTATATGACAGAAAATGTTACACAAGACTGAGTTGGGATAGTCCAACAAATAAAGTTGTTTGATAGTTAAGGTTTTTGTGGTGGGAGTTTTGTTGAGAAATAATCGGATATTACTTGACAAGCAATAAATAATACTGTGGTTCTTTCGATTATTTCTGAACAAATAGAGTTGTTATTTGGCCACATAGAGCTATTATGAGGCCAAATTTTCTCAATTCCATGCATCTTTATTTATAGCACTTTTTACTTCCTCGTATTTCTAGCAACATTGACTTATGTGATGATACTTTGCAAATATTTTGAAAATACCCCATATCTCTCTTTCCCCCTACCTCATCCCTAGCCCAAGATCCTTTGTATCATTAATTATTGGAACAACATTTTTGGCATTTTGTGGGATCCTTAATAAATGTAGCAAGAATGTAACATAATCTTTATTATTATCAAACTTATGCATTAGGGATTATTGTCTAACATCCCACTCTTTCATGCATTTTCACATGGTTTGAGAGATAAAGTTAAAATTCATTATCCTCAATAAAAATAACATAGTTGGTGATTTTTATGAGTAATTTCATTTAGTTTTGTGTTTCTATGGATCTCCGGAAGCTCTAAATTATAAACATCTTAACTTTAAATGATAAGCAATGGATGCAGTCATGTTCCTAGAGGCCTATAATGCACCTAGTGTAACATCTCGCTCTGGCACACTGAGCGAACTTATTCTTTGAGGACACTTGCTCGCAAGTGATCCAGATTATTATGCTATTAAAACTTTTGATTTTGATTATGAGGTGTTATGGGTTGATGACATGTTGTTTTACTACATTGACATAGACATGTGATATTGACTCGATTTTACTGAGTGTGTAGTATTTTGGACCTCGAGGATGCAGAGGCATCGATGCAACCCCTTGGACTCTCGATCAAGTCGGGGAATGTACCATTGGGGTTTGATTGTTTTTACTATGATATTAGTGCATCTCATTAGATGATATGATATGGATATATTTTGACATGATTTGTTGATGATGCAAGCAGATGATAGCTTGTCGACCAGACTCACATGTGGAGTAAAGGGGTCACGCACGACTACTAGAGATGTTGAGAGAGAGGTGTGGATAATAGCCCTGCCACAGTCTACTAGCACTCCTGTCATGACTCAAACTATAGGTTAACGATTACCTAGTTCAAGAGGACCCACGATGTCATGAGGGAAGACTGTGACAATCGCTCACGATGATTCTAAGGGGTGCGCAATAAGGCGGAGGCCTTATTCCTTAGAGGCCCTTAGTCTCCCACAAGTTCACCTGGTAGAGTATTGACACCAGGGGTTTTTTATGTCTACCAAGTCAGTGAAGAGGTGAGTGACACCCTTAGAGCATATGGTGCATCCTGAAGGGCACGTCGCGCAAGAAAAATAGAAAGAGGCGAGTGGCACCCTTGGAGAACCTACTGCGTCTTGAAGGGCACGTCACGTTTTTTGATAAATGAATGAACTTAGACAACCTTAGAACGAATAACGTGTTAAGTATTTAAAAAAAAAAAAAAATTATCTAATTAAATGTCGCCCAGTACAAAATTTAAGGTCTAAGTCTAAATTACGCTAGTGGTAAAATTTTGTCTACTTATAAAAAAAAAAAAAATAATCAAAATAAAAAAAACTTAAATAATAATTATTATCTTCATAAAATCTTGTAACACGAAGGGAGTAAGAAATTTAAATTATTCATAAAAAAACAGTTGGAATTAATTGTATTATCTTTTTAATAATTTAAAATATACCAACTAAATGATAAAAGGGAAAAAGGGTTAAATTCCACACCTGCCTTTTGAGTTCTAATTAAAAAGGGGAAAGAGGGAAAATCTAAAATTTTAGGAAACTAGGAAAAGAGGTAAACATAAAAAGGGAAAAATGGGAACTTAAGGGAAAAAGCGGAAGGTCAAACTTAGTAAAGCATCTACCATTTAAGAGCTTTCTAATTTAAACTTAACTAACAATTTAATAAAAGGGAAAGTTATTAAAACCTGTAAGAGAATTTGCGGACACCTAGGAGTGATTCTAGGAGTAACTCTAGGTGGGTGAGGGAAATAAAGATAATTAATTAATGAAAGAAGTTAATTTATGGAGGAAGGAAGGGGATGGGTGACACTTGTAAAGGGAGGAATTTTTAGGAAATTAATTATAAAAACTTAACTAAAAGAGAATTTTTGGAAAGTAAGGAACCACGAAACTCTATATAATGAAGGGAGGTAATGGAGGTTGGGGGATCTTCTGTTTGCGTTACGTTACGCTGCAGAAATATCTACTTGATTGATTTAACTTGTGGGAGTTGGGATACCTAGGTTGGTAAGGAGTGGTAGCTTGGCCTTGCGAGGCGAGCTGGGAGCTAGTCGAAATGTCTGGTTAGTGAGTGTGTGGCCCCTTTGCTACTCGGGGGGCTAAGGGGGAAGAAGAGTACCCCTAGCATTAGCTCGGAGGTACCGGTGAAGTCTCAACGGTCAACAAGCAGGATTTGCACGGAGCACGCGTGACGTCATTCAGATCGAGCGATCAGGCAACGGTATGCTCTCTTCATTTTGTATGGTAGAATGTATTAGGACTTATGCTTGGATCTGCTTATTTAATGGAAAAGTAAAATGACGTTTTTTTTTTAAATTGATGAAAGAAACTTTCCTTAGCCTAGCTCGATGGTTGTTGCCTCCCATGGCTTCATTTCCCCGCACGACTTGACCACCTTCCCGTGTTGATTATGACCTTCGTGGTTGTTTAGCCTTTATCCCTAGCTCACCATTACTCGGCTGAGAAGTCATCCAGGAACCCGATCTACGGTCGTCGCCTTAGCGTTAAAACACCTATGGATCTCAACACCCTGTTTTTTCTGTACGAGAATGATGAGCGAAGGATGTTTCTGCCCAGTCGTCTACCCCTACTAATTGAGGGTCTTTCTGCCTTATTGTGTTGAGTAAACCTGCCATTGTTATCTTCTTATTTCCCTAATTTTTAAGTCTGTGTTTTTTTTGGTATAATCTTTGCCGGGTATATTGCTTGTGTTTTATATATTGAAGGCATTTTCATTTCTGGATAATGTTCAGGTAATTTTCCACTTTTAAGACCGCAGCCATAGCTGGATTACCTGGTGAATTTGGTCATTTTGTTTCTTATGTCATTTCTTTGACACTTGTTGAGACTACTTTCATTTCTTTTAACCCCAATGATTTTTCCCTTAACCTCTATGTATAAGACTCTGCCTTAGTCATTTTTAACCTCAATGATTTACCTAAAAACCTTTGCGATTTAGCCATCACTCCCAGCGTGGATCTCTGCAATCTTCACTGCGAAAACTGCATCTTTTTGCCCACGAAATTTTGCCCCCCATCCGTTTAATTTATCTGTGCCTTCGACTGTGTAGAACAACGACTATATATATTCCATTTTGTGGTGAGTAAGGTACCATGACTTCATTTAAATGGCATGCTGATTACAGTCAATGGAAATCACGAATTTATTGATGGCAATGCGAATGCATCCTTATTTTATGACAACAATCATATTTCCTTACAAGGTGCTTAATGTACACCCACTCTACTTAATGGTGTTGCATTTGTATTTACTTCTTAATGAAAGCATTTATACTTTTCGTTTGATTTGATTTGTCACTCAAACATTTTGTTTATATTTATTGATTGGTTTATTGCATAGTCTTGAGCTGTAGATAGGTTAGATTTTCTTTATTCCTTTGATATTGATCGTTCTAGAATGTTTTTAACTCTGCATTGAGAATTGATTGTCGGCTGGAGCTGGATTTGTAAATCTGTGTTTTCCTTTGAATGACTAGCTTATCGCTCAGCGAATTCGGTTGCGGGTATCCCTGTTGATTGCATTTTTCTTGTCTGATAGTGAGGATGGGCCTTGAGACACAACGAGAATCCTTCCCTGGAGTGCATGCTTATTGTTACTCCGGAACCTTGAAAAAATTCTTTTGGAATGCTTTTGATTTGCCTCAGTTACATGGTGATCTTGCGAGTTGTTAAAGTCTATGATTTGGCTTAATACCAGGCATGTTACCCTCAGTAGGAAAGTGTTTCCATTATTGAGGGAACGCATTGATTACGTTCTTATTATTAACATCACTTGACAGGAAATTATACCACCGACTCATATGACTAATCATTGTCTGTGTTTTAACCTCATTGCCAGTAAAATCATATTAATGACAACCACCATATTTGACTAGAAGATAACATTCATAATTTAACTTAATAAAAGCCATGACCCTTAATTTAAAATTTATATTAATGACAACCCTCCCCCCTTTTGGGCTAGAAGACAACTTTCTCAGACCAAGTCCAGTCAATGGCAACTGTTACAACTGTAATACTGATTTTTGGCTAGATATCCTTTCGGAAAATAATTCATCATATAGAACTTTAAGCATAAGCTTTAGGCATGATAATGAGAATGTTTCTTTTATTTATTTTGGTATTTCTGAGAACAGATCGTGTTAATGGGAAGTTGAATTGTAATTGTTGTCTAATTTTTCATTTAGACTTGCTCCATTAAGTTTCTTTTAATGCTAAATAGATGTTATGTTAAGGACTAATATGTAAATTAATAGGTTAACTAGTGGGATAATTGCAGCTTGTGCATTAATTTTGTTAACGTCTTCTATGAGATTAATTTCCCAACTAGATTTTATTTGTGATAAATTTANTAAGAGCCTTCTAATTTAAACTTAACTAACAATTTAATAAAAGGGAAAGTTATTAAAATATGTAAGAGAATTTGCGGACACCTAGGAGTGATTCTAGGAGTAACTCTAGGTGGCTGAGGGAAATAAAGATAATTAATTAATGAAAGAAGTTAATTTATGGAGGAAGGAAGGGGATGGGTGACACTTGTAAAGGGAGGAATTTTTATGAAATTAATTATAAAAACTTAACTAAAAGAGAATTTTTGGAAAGTAAGGAACCACGAAACTCTATATAATGAAGGGAGGTGATGGAGGTTGGGGGATATTCTGTTTGCGTTACGTTACGCTGCAGAAATATCTACTTGATTGATTTAACTTGTGAGAGTTGGGATACCTAGGTTGGTAAGGATTGGTAGCTTGGCCTTGCAAGGCGAGCTAGGAGCTAGTCGAAATATCTGGTTAGTGAGTGTGTGGCCCCTTTGCGACTCAGGCGGCTAAGGGGAAGAAGAGTACCCCTAGCATTGGCTCGGAGGTACCGGTGAAGTCTCAACGTTCGGTAAGCAAGATTTTCATGTAGCGTGCGAGACATCATTCAGAGCGGGTGATCAGGCAACAATATGCTCTCTTCATTTTGTATGGTAGAATGTATTAGGACTTATGCTTGGATCTGCTTATTTAATGGAAAAGTAAAATGACGTTTTTTTTTTAAATTGATGAAAGAAACTTTCCTTAGCCTAGCTCGATGGTTGTTGCCTCCCATGGCTTCATTTCCCCGCACGACTTGACCACCTTCCCGTGTTGATTATGACCTTCGTGGTTGTTTAGCCTTTATCCCTAGCTCACCATTACTCGGCTGAGAAGTCATCCAGGAACCCGATCTACGGTCGTCGCCTTAGCGTTAAAACACCTATGGATCTCAACACCCTGTTTTTTCTGTACGAGAATGATGAGCGAAGGATGTTTCTGCCCAGTCGTCTACCCCTACTAATTGAGGGTCTTTCTGCCTTATTGTGTTGAGTAAACCTGCCATTGTTATCTTCTTATTTCCCTAATTTTTAAGTCTGTGTTTTTTTTGGTATAATCTTTGCCGGGTATATTGCTTGTGTTTTATATATTGAAGGCATTTTCATTTCTGGATAATGTTCAGGTAATTTTCCACTTTTAAGACCGCAGCCATAGCTGGATTACCTGGTGAATTTGGTCATTTTGTTTCTTATGTCATTTCTTTGACACTTGTTGAGACTACTTTCATTTCTTTTAACCCCAATGATTTTTCCCTTAACCTCTATGTATAAGACTCTGCCTTAGTCATTTTTAACCTCAATGATTTACCTAAAAACCTTTGCGATTTAGCCATCACTCCCAGCGTGGATCTCTGCAATCTTCACTGCGAAAACTGCATCTTTTTGCCCACGAAATTTTGCCCCCCATCCGTTTAATTTATCTGTGCCTTCGACTGTGTAGAACAACGACTATATATATTCCATTTTGTGGTGAGTAAGGTACCATGACTTCATTTAAATGGCATGCTGATTACAGTCAATGGAAATCACGAATTTATTGATGGCAATGCGAATGCATCCTTATTTTATGACAACAATCATATTTCCTTACAAGGTGCTTAATGTACACCCACTCTACTTAATGGTGTTGCATTTGTATTTACTTCTTAATGAAAGCATTTATACTTTTCGTTTGATTTGATTTGTCACTCAAACATTTTGTTTATATTTATTGATTGGTTTATTGCATAGTCTTGAGCTGTAGATAGGTTAGATTTTCTTTATTCCTTTGATATTGATCGTTCTAGAATGTTTTTAACTCTGCATTGAGAATTGATTGTCGGCTGGAGCTGGATTTGTAAATCTGTGTTTTCCTTTGAATGACTAGCTTATCGCTCAGCGAATTCGGTTGCGGGTATCCCTGTTGATTGCATTTTTCTTGTCTGATAGTGAGGATGGGCCTTGAGACACAACGAGAATCCTTCCCTGGAGTGCATGCTTATTGTTACTCCGGAACCTTGAAAAAATTCTTTTGGAATGCTTTTGATTTGCCTCAGTTACATGGTGATCTTGCGAGTTGTTAAAGTCTATGATTTGGCTTAATACCAGGCATGTTACCCTCAGTAGGAAAGTGTTTCCATTATTGAGGGAACGCATTGATTACGTTCTTATTATTAACATCACTTGACAGGAAATTATACCACCGACTCATATGACTAATCATTGTCTGTGTTTTAACCTCATTGCCAGTAAAATCATATTAATGACAACCACCATATTTGACTAGAAGATAACATTCATAATTTAACTTAATAAAAGCCATGACCCTTAATTTAAAATTTATATTAATGACAACCCTCCCCCCTTTTGGGCTAGAAGACAACTTTCTCAGACCAAGTCCAGTCAATGGCAACTGTTACAACTGTAATACTGATTTTTGGCTAGATATCCTTTCGGAAAATAATTCATCATATAGAACTTTAAGCATAAGCTTTAGGCATGATAATGAGAATGTTTCTTTTATTTATTTTGGTATTTCTGAGAACAGATCGTGTTAATGGGAAGTTGAATTGTAATTGTTGTCTAATTTTTCATTTAGACTTGCTCCATTAAGTTTCTTTTAATGCTAAATAGATGTTATGTTAAGGACTAATATGTAAATTAATAGGTTAACTAGTGGGATAATTGCAGCTTGTGCATTAATTTTGTTAACGTCTTCTATGAGATTAATTTCCCAACTAGATTTTATTTGTGATAAATTTAGATTTTTCCATTTCAGATTGTAATTAATGTTAATTAGATTGGCATGTTTTGACTGAAATGTGATTTAGACATGTTGATTTAAGGGGTAAGTTATGGTACTTTAGATTGGTATCCTTGATTGTTTTAGACGTGATTAAAGGGTTAGTCTATTGAAAAAGTCATGCATTGGCTTACGTCTTCCTTTGTTGTCATCCTCTTGCGTCTTGTTGACCTATCGTTGGGGTGTGGGTACAGTCTTGTGTCAATTGTTTCACCTCCTAGCTCGCTGGATTTTCTTGAATCCTTGGTCCCGTCACGATTGTTGCGCCAAAGTTATCAACGCACCTATCGCCTGGGGAAGGCATGATTCCTGACAAGGAGATCATGGCGTGCCCTATTGGATATAGGTGAATGATAACTTGGCTGAAGTCCATGTTACCCATTGTGTGCATTGTTCGTTGTAGTCATTTGGCGCATGGGTGGTGACGCCTTCATGCGTTAGGTTCACGTGCGTTGAGGTTCTTGACCTTGGTCGTTAAGGCCATTGTGTCAGGAGGGGGTGTGGTACCTTAGTTGTAGGCAAGGTCATGTTGTGTCAGGAAGGTAGTCCTTTCTCCTTGTTGTTTTACGCATGTTCCGCACAGTTACCCTTGTGCCAGTGCATGGAGTCGTAGTTTCCTGTTGCCTGGACTGTGTGCTTGCATTTGTTGTCAGTTATGTGGTTAAACTATTGTCGTCACCGCCTTTTAGCCTACAAAAAAAAAAAATGCAACTTTTGTTTCACTTGTAGTCGTAAAGGCGGGGTCATTACATATTGTATCAAAGTAGGTTCAACGACTTTCGTTGATATGATTTGATTATAAGGTTACTAATTGAGTTGACTTGTATTCATGCAGGTAATCATGGTTATAGGACGCCACATATGCAGACGATGGGGTTCTAGGGGAAGAGGCGCAATGCCTCCGGTAGCATCCACACTTGAGGGATCTAACCCCCAGGGAGACGAGCAGGTTGTCGGAAAGGAGCAGATAGAAGTTGGTGATGTGGTCGGAATGATGAGATCTTTTCAGCGCATGTCTGAGGCACTCATCAACCATTTGGACAGAGATGAGGCCAGGGCACCAGCATTCCCTGAGGTTTCGTCGCGCGCTCCTGTCGATACTAGTAGCGTTCACCGTGAACTCGAGAAGGTCAAATTTCCTGAGTTCTTTTGTGCCCTGGATGGCGTAGCTGCTGAGGCATGGTTGGAGAATATGACGATGTGATTTTCACTTCGCGATTATACCTCCAACATGAAGGTCTGCATGGCGGTCTTCCAACTGAAAGGAAGAACTCTTCTATCGTGGAAGACACTCCTACCACAACTCAACGTGGTCGTTGAAGATGTGTCATGGGAACTATTCGAGAAACAGTTCTGAGAGAGGTACCTTTCAGAGGAATTCATTGAGTGTCAGCTCAATGAGTTCAAGGCCTTATGACAGGGTGGTCGTACAGTGCCCGAGTATGAAGACCATTTTATGGAGCTGCTCTGGTATGCTCCGCATCTTAACACTGAAAAACTTAAGGTCAACATGTTCATGTTTGGCCTTAACGGAAACTTACGAGCAAAGGTTAGGATTTTGATGCCTCAAACCTTGCATGATGTCATCCAGAAGGCCCTCATAGCAGAGGAGGATCTTATCAGCGGGGGTTAGACCAGGACTCCAGCGAGACCAATAGTGAAGGTGTCATCTGGAACACAGTAGCATCAGACACCAGCCAGACATATGCCTGGATATCGCGGCTTCCAGAGGGGATCCACTTTCACTACACCTCGACGATCGACGCCTCAGCAGCGGACACCTTATCGGGGACCACAACATTAGCAACAACGTCAACCGAAGCAGCAACAGTTTAGGCATGTTTAGCAGAACAAGCTAAGATTCTAGGCCGAAGGGCCATCGCCTTCTACTTCGTGTACCAGGACTACTGGGCTGAAGAAGGGGTGTTGGACATGTGGGGAGCCACACTACCAACGTGACTGCCCGGTGGAGAGGACTAGAGCGTCTGGATTAGTCGGACCCACTACCATGGGAGATATGGGCAAGGCCCATCGAATTCATGCAGCGGTGAATAATCGCCAGGAAAAGAATCAGTCGAATGTGCTCGAGACGACAGGTACCATTGCTGACCAGACCCTTAGTATTTTGATAGATCCTGGTGCTACTGAGAGTTTCATTTCCGGTGCAGCGCTAAAAAGGATTAAGGTAAAGGTAGTCGAACAAGATGAGTTTAGCTTCGTAGAGATGGCCTCAGGAGACAAACAAAAGTTTGGAGGATAGTTTACGGGCTTTATCCTTAACCTGGGAAAGTTTGTCACAAGGGCCAACCTGTATGTCACGATCTTAGGATCTTATGATGTCGTAATTGGTATGGACTAGTTGGAATCTGATGAGGTGATACTCAACTGTAAGATGAAATGATTGAACTTGGTCGATGACGAGGGACAGAGACGTGTGATTGTAGGATGGAACCAGGGAGTTTCCCTAAGGTTCATCTCTTCCATACAGCTATGGAAGAGCATGCACAAGGGGTGCAAGCTTTATGTGATCCTTGCATTAAACGAGAAGGGATTAGTGGAAGGTTTAGAACACCTTCCGGTGGTGAGAGATTTTGCGGACGTATTTCCGGAGGAGTTACCTGGGATGTTGTCGGAGAGGGAATTGGAGTTTACCATAGACCTAAAACCAGGGAATGAAACGATAGCAAGAAAACCTTATTAGATGTCGACCCCAGAGTTACAAGAGTTGGAAATGCAACTGAAGGAGTTCTTGGACCTGGGACTGATATGTCCTAGTGTTTCACCATGGGGTGCACCTGTTATTTTCATATGAAAGAAGGATGGGTCGTGGAGGCTCTGCATTGACTACCATCAATTGAACAAGGCCATGATCACGAATCAATATCCTTTGCCAAGAATTGATCGACTTGCGATCAGGATACCACCAGTTATGGATTAAGGAAAATGATGTCCCTAAGACTGCCTTTAAGATGAGGTTTGGACATTATGAGTTTACTGTTTTATCGTTTGGACTGAAAAATTCCCCCAGGGGTATTTATGAGTTTGATGAATGGGGTGTTCCGCGAGTACTTGGACAAGTTCATCCAAGTATTCATTGACGATATTTTGATTTACTCTTGATTGATGGAGGAGCATGACGAGCACTTGTGCTTGGTACTAAAGTGTCTATGAGAGAAAAAAATGTATGGGAAGTTGTCCAAATGCTCTTTTTATCAATTGAAGATTCACTACTTAGGGCATGTCATCTTCGGCAAAGGCATTGCTATGGATCCAACAAAGGTCAAGGCTATTATGGAATGGCCTGCGCTGACAAATGTCCCAGAAGTGCATAGCTTCATGGGTTTAGTAGGATACTATCGACAGTTCATTGAGGGATTTTTGAATATAGAAAATCCGATCACAGATTTGCAGAAGAAGAACAAAAAGTTTGTTTGGATCAAGAAATGCGCAGAAGCATTTCGTAGGCTCAAGGAATTGTTGACAACAACATCGATACTAAAGGTCCCTGACATGGATGCGGACTTCTTGGTATGCACTGACACATCCAAGGAAGTCTTAGGCGGGCTCCTGATGTAAGACAGATGAGTGATTGCTTACATTTCGAGGAAACTGAGAAGGCATGAGGAGAACTACGCGATGCACGATTTGGAGTTGTTAGCCATCGTTTATGCCTTGAAGGTTTGGAGACACTACCTTTTTGGATGAAAATTCGAACTAAAGACTAACCATTGTGGACTACAACACATCTTTACGCAAAGCGACCTGAACGCATGACAATGACGTTGGTCGAAATTGCTTAGCGAGTACGACTTTGAGATTACTTACATAAAAGGAACAGTGAACCAAGACCATGCATCTTTTCGGTGCTGCCTCTTCAGAAAAATCTCCGTGAAAAGATTCTAACTTTACAGCTTGATGATGACTAGTACAAAGAGGTCGAGGATTTTATCGGACAAAACACAATGATGCTACCCTGATTTGAAGGATTTTCGTTTGATAGCGATGGATTATTGAGGTTTAAAAATCAGATCTATGTATAGCCAAACGAGGAGTTGCGGATGTTGATCCTGAGCGAGGCTCATAGAGCAGTTTACATGGCTCACCCAGAAGTCACGAAGATGAGGGCATACCTTAAACCCTTATTCTTTTGGAAGGGAATGAAGGTAGACATAGCCAACTATGTGGCCAAATGTCTAGAATGTCAGTAGGTAAAGGCTGAACATAGACACCTAGTAGGATTACTACAACCACACGCTATTCCAGAATCAAAATGGGAGGTTATTTCGATGGATTTTATTGTTGGATTGCCATTGACGGCAAGGAGACATGACTTGACTTTCATAGTAGTAGACACTTTGACGAAGAGTGTTGACTTTATCCCTGTGCACATGACGTATCAGGCACCTGACATAGCTAGAGTTTTCATAAGTGATAATGTGAGGTTGCATGGCATGCCTAAGAGGATTATATTCGATCAAGGATTGGTGTTTACTGGACGATTTTGGATGAGTTTCCAAGAGGCCTTGTGAACCCAACTTAACTTTAGTACTGCATATCAGCCGAAGACTAACGGGCAGACCGAACGAATGAACCAGACCTTGGAAGACATGTTGCGCATGTATGTGATGGACCAACAAAAGCGTTGGGAAGAATTCTTTGCACTAGTGGAGTTCTCTTACAACAACAGTTACCAGAGCACCATTAAGATGGTGCCTTTCGACTTTCTTTACGAGCGACCATGTTGGATGCCTTTGAGTTGGGATTGGCTTGAGGATAGGGTCCTGGTAGGACCAGAAGTGATCCAGGAAATGGAAGAGAAAATGCAAACAATAAGACAAAGGATTAAAGAAGCGGAGGATCGACAGAAGAGTTATGCTAATGCGCACTATGTCGACCATAGTTACAAGGTCAATGATCGAGTCTTCTTGCAAGTTAAACTGCATAAAAGCTCAACCAAGTTTGGGAAGGGAGATAAACTCTCTCCTAAGTTTGTGGGACCTTTCGAGATTGTGGAGAGAAAGGGGCCCGTGGCCTATCGACTAGCCTTGCCTGAATCTTTGAGGCGTATGCACGACGTTTTTCATGTATCTGTTTTGAGACATTATATTAGTGATCCTACACATGTTATTGACACGAGTTCCTTACAGGTATCGGACGAGGGGGCGCTCACAGTTGAGCCAATCCACATCTTGGATCATCGCGTTCGACATCCACGACGTCGAATGATAGAGAAGGTCAAGGTCGAGTGGGACAATTATAGTCCGGACTCAGCAACCTGGGAGGACGCATATGATATGCACCAACAGTTTCCATTTTTGTTTGATAGATAGACATATGATACTGTGATACACTTTATTTCGTCATTTATACTATGAAACTTCGGAATGAAGTTTAGACCAAGAGGGGGTGTATGTAACATCCTGCTCTAGTCCACTAAGTGAACTTATTCTTTGAGGACACTTGCTCGCAACTGATCTGGATTATTATGCTATTAAAACTTTTGATTTTGATTATAAGGCGTTATCGGTTGATGACATGTTGTTTTACTGCATTGACATAGACAGGTGCTATTGACTCAGTTTTACTGAGTGTGCAGGATTTTGGACCTCGAGGATGCAGAGGCATCGATGGAACCCCTTGGACTCCGGATTGAGTCGAGGAATGTACCATTGGGGTTTGATTGTTTTTACTATGATATTAGCGCATCTGATTAGATGATATGATATGGATATATTCTGACATGATTTTTTGATGATGCAGGCTGACGATAGCTTGCCGACCAAACTCACATGTGGAGTAAAGGAGTCATGCACGACTACCAGAGATGTTGAAAGAGAGGTGTGGATAGTAGCCTTGCCACAACCTACTAGTACTCCTACCATGGCTTGAACTGTAGGTTAACAATTACCCAGATCGAGAGGACCCACGATGCCGTGAGGGCAGACTGCGACAGTCGCTCACGATGATTCTAAGGGGTGTGCAATAAGGCGGTGGCATTATTCCTTAGAGGCCCTTAGTCTCCCACAAGTTCACCTGGCAAAGTATTAACTCGAGGGGTTTTTGATGTCTACCAAGTCAGTCAAGAGTCGAGTGACACCCCTGGAGCACGTGGTGCATCCTGAAGGGCACGTCGTGCAAGAAAAATGGAAAGAGGCGAGTGGAACCCTTGGAGAACCTAGGGCGTCCTGAAGGTCACGTCGTGTTGTTTTGATAAATGAATGAACCTATATGGCCTTAGGACAAATAACGTGTTAAGTATTAAAAAAAAATTAAAAAATTCCCTAATTAAATGTCGCCCAGTACAAAATTTAAGGTCTAAGTCTAAATTACGCTAGTGGTAAGATTTTGTCTACCTATAAAAAAAATTAATAATAATTAAAATAAAAACAACTTAAATAATAATTATGATCTTCGTAAAATCTTGTAACACGAAGGGAGTAAGAAATTTAAATTATTCATAAAAAATCAGTTTGAATTAATTGTTTTATCTTTTTGATAATTTAAAATATACTAACTAAATGATAAAAGGGAAAAAGGGTTAAATTCCACACCTGCCTTTTTGAATTCTAATTAAAAAGGGGAAAGAGGGAAAATCTAAAATTTTAGGAAACTAGGAAAAGAGGTAAACATAAAAAGGCAAAAAGGGGAACTTAAGGGAAAAAGAGGAAGATCAAACTTATTAAAGCATGTACCATTTAAGAGCTTTCTAATTTAAACTGAACTAACAATTTAATAAAAGGGAAAGTTATTATAACAATTTAATAAAAGGGAAAGTTATTAAAACTTGTAAGAGAATTTGGGGACACCTAGGAGTGATTCTCGGAGTAACTCTAGGTGGGTGAGGGAAATAAAGATCATTAATTAATCAAAGAAGTTAATTTATGGAGGAAGGAAGGGGATGGGTGACATTTGTATGGGGAGGAATTTTTAGGAAATTAATTATAAAAACTTAACTAAAAGAGAATTTTTGGAAAGTAACCATGAAACTCTATATAATGAAGGGAGGTGATGGAGGTTGGGGGATCTTCTGTTTGCATAACATTATACTATAGAAATATCTACTTGACTTATTTAACTTGTGGGAGTTGGGATACCTAGGTCGGTAAGGAGTGGTAGCTCAGCCTTGCAAGGCGAGCTGGGAGCTAGTCGAAATTTCTGGTCAGTGAGTGTGTGGCCCCTTTGCGACTCAGGGGGCTAAGGAGGAAGAAGAGTACCCCTAGCATTGGATGGGAGGTATCGGTGAAGTCTCGACAGTCGGCAAGTGGGAGTTGCACGGAGTGCACGGGATGTCATTCAGAGCGGGCGATCAGGCAACGGTACACTCTCTTCATTTTGTATGGTAGAATGTATTATGACTTATGCTTGGATCTGCTTATTTAATGGAAAAGTAAAATGATGTTTTTTTTTTTTAAATTGATGACTGAAACTTTTCTTAGCCTAGCTCGATGGTTTTTGACTCGCATGGCTTCATTTCCCCCCACATCTTGACCACCTTTTTGTGTTGATTACGACCTTCGTCATTGTTTAGCCTTCGTCCCTAGCTCACCAGTCCTCACCTGAGCAGTCGGTCAAGAGCCTAATCTATGGTCATCGCCTTAGCGTTAAAATACCTATGGATCTCAATGCCCTTCTTTTCTGTGCGAGGATGATGAGTGAATGATGTTTCTGCTCAGTCGTCTACCCCTGTTAATTGAGGGTCTTTGTGCCTTACTGTGTTGAGTAAACCCGCCATTGTTATCTTCCTATTTCCCTAATTTTTAACTTTGCATTTTCTTTGGTATACTCTTTGTCATGTATATTGCTTGTTTTTTATATATTGAAGGTATTTTCATTTCTGGATAATGATCAGGTATTTTTCCACTTTTAAGACCGTAGCCATAGCTGGATTACCTGGTGAATTTGGTCATTTTTTTTCTTATTTCATTGCTTTGACACTTGTTGAGACTGCCTTCGTTGCTTTTAACCCGAACAATTTTTCCCTTAACCTCTGCGTATAAGTTTCTTCCATTAGCCATTTTTAACCTCAGCGATTTACCTAAAAACCTATGTGATTTAGCGATCACTCCCAACATGGATCTCTGCAATCTTCACTGCGAAAACCACATCTTTTTGCCCACGAAATTTTGGCCCCTGTCCGTTTAATTTATCTTTGCCTTTGACTGTGTAGAACAACGACTATATATATTCCATTGTGTGGTGAGTAAGGTACCACGACTTCATTTAAATGGCATGGCGGTTACAGTCAATGGCAATCACGAATTTATTGATGGAAATGTGAATGCATCCTTATTTTATGACAACGATCATATTTCCTTACGAGGTGCTTAATGTACAGTCACTCTACTTAATGGTGTTGCATTTGTATTTACTTGTTAATGACAGAGTTTATACTTTTCGTTTCATTTGATTCGTCACCCGAACGTTTTTCTTATATTTATTGATTGGTTTGTTGCATAGTGTTGAGCTGTAGGTAGGTTACATTTTCTTTATTCCTTTGATATTGATTGTTCCGAACGTTTTTAATGTTGCATTGAGAATTGATTGCTAGCTAGAGCTGGAGTTCCAACTCTGCGTTTTCCTTTGAATGACTGGCTTATCGCTCAGTGAATTTGGCTATAGGTATCCCTGTTGATTGTGTTTTCCTTGTCTGACAGTGAGGCTGGACCTTGAGGCACAGCGAGAATCCTTCCCTGGAGTGCATGCTTATTGTTACGCCGGAACCCTGATGAAATTTTTCTGGAATGCTTGCGATTTGCCTCAGTTACATGGTGATCCTGCCAGTTGTTAAAGTCTGGGATTTGGCTTAATACTGAGCGTGTTACCCTCAGTAGGAAAGCGCTTCCATTATTGAGGGCATGCATTGATTTCATTCTTATTATTAACATCACTTGACAGGAAATTATACCACTAAATCATATGACTAATCATTGTCTGTGTTTTAACCTCATTGCCAGTAAAATCATATTAATGACAACCATTGTATTTGACTAGAAGATAACATTCATAATTTAGCTTAATGACATCCACGACCCTTAATTTAAAATTTATATTAATGACAACCATCCCCCCTTTTGGGCTAGAAGACAGCTTTCTCAGACCACGTCCAGTCAATGGCAGTTGTTATAACCGTAATACTGATTTTTGGCTAGATAGCCTTTCAAAAAATAATTCGTCATATAGAACTTTAAGCATAAGCTTTAGGCATGATAATGAGAATGTTTCTTTTATTTATTTTGGTATTTCTGAGAACAGATCGTATTAATGGTAGGTTGAATTGTAATTGTTGTCTAATTTGTCATTTAGACTTGCTCCATTAATTTGCTTTTAATGCTAAATAGACGTTACGTTAAGGACTAATATGTAAATTAATAGGTTAAATAGTGGGATAATTGCATCTTGTGCATTAATTTTGTTAACGTCTTCTATGAGGTTAATTTCCCAACTAGATTGTATTTGTGATAAATTTAGATTTTTCCATTTCAGATTGTAATTAATGTTAATTAGATTGGCATGTTTTGACTGAAATGTGATTCAGACATGCTGATTTAAGGGGTAAGTTATGTTACTTTAGATTGGTATCCTT
>JZKD02S1736627.1:55357-77004 GCA_000966675.3 Picea glauca | reverse complement strand
GCGAAAAAGTGAGTAAAACATGAAAGTAATAACTTTTTAAGATTTCTATTAAAATGAAAACCAATGGCACATCTTTAAGCTTTCAAGAATATTCCTTTAAGACATGGATTAAACTTTTGGAGATTTATTTATTAATAAAATTATTTAAATTCGTCAAAATGATTTTAATTAACTCATTAATATACCAAGGACTATATCTTGACGAAGCTACTCAACGTCATGATAATCCACATTAAAGTAAAGTGAAGTATGGAATCAGCTTAAATACAATGGCACATCTTTAAGCTTTCAAGAATATTCCTTTAATACATCGATTAAACTTTTGGAAATTTATTTATTAATAAAATTATTTAAATTCGTCAAAATGATTTTAATTAACTCATTAATATACCAAGGACTATATCTTGACGAAGCTACTCAACGTCATGACAATCCACATTTAAGTAAAGTGAAGTATGGAATCAACTTAAATACATTCAGATGATCATGAAACAATGTTGAAATAGTCAAATGGTGCATATAATCCAAATCATCAGAACTCCATCTTGCGAAAATAAAGTCGAAATCGTTTCAAAATAAAACAAACCAAAGCAATACAAAAAATGACATTAGTAAAATTTATTCGGAAGGCTGGATAATTTTGAAGAAATTAAGGGGAATTGTTGAGACCTCAACATATCCATAGTACCTTTCTTCTTGTCATCCAAGGCATTTTATAAAGTTGGTCTTCCTTTTCTTTGCTCATACAAACACTTAGCTTTCATTATGGCTTCTTGTAAATTATGGGGCTCATCGTATTGAAATTTGTCCTTGTAGAATTATGGCAACCTGCTCAAGAAACTATGAATATTAACCTTTTCATCCTTGATGAAATACACATACCTCAAAAGCTAGAAGAATATCCTTTCATACTCCTCCATGGTCATGCTACCAAGTTTGAGTTCAAAGAACTCTTGCATCTTCTTGTCATAATATTGCTCTAAAAAATATTGTTGTTGGAAATATTTCTTGCACTGCTTCCAAGAAAACTTATTTTCATCAATGTTCTTAGTTTTCTTGAGATCATCCCACCACATAGAGGATTTTCCTTGAATGTGTTAAGAGGCAATTTTGGCCTCTACATTTGATGGGTAATCATGCAGGTGGAAATATTTCCTCATGTACAAAAACCAATATTCGAATTATTCTCCCTTCTTATGCTCTCCATAAAAATATGGTGGCTTGAGATTCCTCAGATCTCCTTGCAATACATATGACACATGTATTCTCTTCTAATGTATGACAGGGGACACACTTGAGTTACTCTCTAACCCTGATCATGCATGGGGTCTTCTAGTTGAGTTTCCTAGGGAGTGGTGATGTTGTTGATGTTGTTTTTTGACACTCCTTGACTGTCTAGACACTATGTGATCCTCCCTTTTATCATAATACTTAGATGTTGTTTACTACCCTATACTCGTTGCCTATTTTATGCCAGAGTCTTTGTTGGATTTCTTTGTTGGATTTCTTCTGCAACATTTTCAGACTCTATAGCATCTCAACGTGAGATCCCATTATCCTTTAATTATCTGCTTGATATATTTTCTCTTCCTTTTGCAGACTTCTCACTGTTTCAACTAGATCTACTAGCCCTACTCGACTTCTATGCCCATTTGACTAAGTATTCTCATTTCCCATGAAGACATGGAGCCCTCTAACCTCCTCCTCCTGGGTGAAAGATCCTAAGAATATTCCATATCTCTAGTCCTCATGTTGCACCTAGTTTTCTCCATCTGAAATGTATTCTACAAAATGTGTAGCCATAAAAGATTTTTTTTTAGATTAAATTAAAATAATATAAAAATTATACGTCATTTTCCCTTGTTAATCACGTCATGCATATTCCTTCTTCTTTCCTAATAACTATTATTCTTCAAATCATAAATATAAATGCACATGATGATTCTTCTCTTTAGTATATTTCGAATGACTATTTTCTTGCTTAAATTAGTGCTTTGAGCATAAATTTATGTCCCTTTAAAGTTATTTGGGCCTTTTTCATTATGATGACATCATTAGGTCTATCTGGACTCCAAATGTACTTTATTTGTATGCAATGATTCACATCATCAACCCACTAGTATCCACCTAGACCTATCCAACATGTGTTAGTTGACGTGGACCTACTCTACACCATCGGACACAAGCCTTTAGGATTTCAGGCCCACAACGTTATCAGAAACACCTTATCTGGGAATTTCCTTTAGAATGAAAAATTGTCAGCTTATTGATTTCCAAAAATTTTGAATCTCGCAACACTGCCGGGATCCCTCGAGCAAGCTTCGACTTTCAGGATGTGAAAGATTACAATTTTCCAAGACATTTCCAAATCCCACAGTTTGCAAAGCTATCAAAATATCTTTATTGGAAAATTCCCATCAGAATGTCCAATTGGAAAAGTTTTTGAATCACTCTGAAGTCTGTAGCTCGCTAAACTATTAGGCTCGCTCTACTGGGATTTTCCCATCATGGTGGAAACACTAACACACTCATGAATTCTTTCAGGGCCCTTAACACTATTAGACTCTCCTTTCTCCCTATACTCTGGGCTTTCTAAAAATATAAGGCTCCAAACTGTCGGACCTTCCCTCTTAGACAAAATCCATCGGAAAGGTCAAATTAATTCTTTGCAAATGATTTTATGAATCCTGAACCCTACAAGACTATCGATCCTTTCTCATTGGAAGGAATATTACCTCATTACAGGATCTTCCTAAAACCTGCCACCCACAATGATTTCAGGAAATCCACCTCCCACAACATCTTTTGAGCAATCCCTCCCAACTTCCAATCTATAATGGAGTATCAAGATCAAATATCGACACCCATTAGATGGTCAAAATTCATCCTTTAAATTCAGTTGATCCCTCTCGTCCTTTACAATTAGAAATTGTCAGTCCCACTTGTCCCTGATTGACACATGGAAATATTTTATTCTCCCTCCCTTGTTGACGTGTCTCCTGACATGGCATGTCGATGGGGCATGCTAACTTAAATAGATGACGTGGCATCCCAGCACCCTTTGTTCACATGTACAAAATGACGGGCCTCCACCTTTCATTCAGCTGATGTGTCACTTACATCACCAATTACTGACATGTCATCTAACTCATCATGTTGGCATGGCATTCTCTTCCACATCTGGGCCTTGCGAGACAATATACTCAACCGATGGATCAAACAATGTATGATGACCCAGATAAATGATCCTCATCATGTTCAAGCTCGAAGGTTCTTGATCTATAACCCTCACCCATTCATCTTGAAATCCAAATCCTGATAGGATTGTGTACTTGCGCTCTTGGGATTTTTCGATCAGAATGACATTTTTGTCACACCTCAAGATTCTCCTGCAACCCCGATTCCTAATGGATGACCAAGGTTTACTCCTGACGTGATGGGCAATCCCTATCCTCTTGGGATTGTGCCATCGGTCTTTTTGAATAGACATTTTCCAAAACATCCTTTTGAATGATGTGACGACTGAAATCTCTTAGAATTGATGGTCCAAATCCATTGCGTCTTAAAGATGCTTGATCTTTAGTCAGTTGGATTGATTTCTTTATAATGAAAAAGAAAATCAATAGGGGGAATTTTGAAAAGAATTTACCAAAAATTCCCTTCTCACATATCTGTGACTAGGATCTCTCGAGCTCTCAGATTGAACAGACCATATCGCTGTAGGTTTGAAACCCGATATGTCAACTGAAGTATAGAATCTTGCCACTGTGGCAGTCCATGTCGTTACTACCATGCACCATTGTCACGTGTCCCCTAACTATTGCGACACCTTGACCCCACAATTCCATTGGTCATAGTTATGTTTTAACCGTTCATGCGCTTAAGGACATTCTGATATGGCATTATCCTTTAGATTGTACAGATCTCTACCCAATTCCAATGAATCTGCAACCTGTTTAACAACCACATCTATGGACTTCTATTGAACTTCACCATGAAAGGGTGTACAATTCCCCTCTTGTGCATTGTCTTTGGCCCATATATCCTGAGTGCAATAAATCATGCTCTGATACCACTTTGTATCACACCCTATCCCCTAGTTGAGGCTGCATAAACACTCTATTATATTAATGTAACGCGTTTAGAACTCTTTCTAAGGAGCACTACATAAAAATTTTATTCTGATACCAATAATAAATAGAAAATATAGTGAAGCATGCCTACCTATCTTGAATCTAACAACGCTTCCAAAACCCAGAAAGAATTAAAGCAACAATTCATAACATCTCACAACAACATATAGAAAATACTGACTTCTCAGTTCTCATAAACAACAATTAAATACATAAATGGGAAATAAACATATCTTTAAGCAACAAAGATGTAACCAACTACAGGGGATGGATGTTCCTCCCAAACATAAATCCCTTTCTCCAAATCTCAATAGAAAATCACCCCCAAACTGAGGTTGTGAATCCACAAAAGAGGGTGTCCCTCATAGTGCAACATTTCCCACATTGACTAGTCTTCCTACAACTATCCCAATCCACCCAACTCTCTTCTCCATGACCCACACAAGACAAGGAAGGGGATCCCCCTTCACTTCCCATAGTCCATTACACCTTCCCTCTTCCGTCCAAGTCTCCAGTGTGCTTTGTCAGGCATGAGACTTTCTATTGGTGACTCCAGGGATGTCAATTGCTAGGAAAACTAGTAGCAGTTAGCTTACCGCCCTTAAGAAAACTCTCTCTCTCACAAAGAGTTCAATATGTAAGCTTGACAACCTTCTCCTTCAACTTTCGAGACCCACAATCTTGCACTACTCTAGCTTGTAGTCTTTGTTGAACTGTGTAATCTCCCGTTGCTTCCAAACTTGTGGTCTCTACCCAATAGGCTCTGTGTGTAAGACTGTCCAGACTTCTTAGACTACTTTGACTGCTACATTCTCTCATACAAATTCCTCTTTTTCTTTTTCCTTGCTTACTTGACTCACACTCGTTCCAAAGAGGATTGTACTTATCCCCATGCTCACAATAACTTCTTGAAGTGACTTCTTGCAGCCACCCTCTTACAGGTATTCAATGATTGACTTTGAAAACACTGCAAGGAAAAATAGAATATTCATAACACAAGATAAAATCTAGAAAAAATGAATTAATTTTAATAACCATGATACTCCCCTTTTCGAACCCTTGGACCCTTCTCCCTCTTATAGATACTTATGCCTCATTACTATGTGCCCCTGAGTGACAACATCTTTATTTATCTTTCTAGTTTACAAAGTTTACATATTATATTTCTTGGCACATGGACACATATCTTTGTATAACATATACATCACAAAGCTAAAGAGTAAAACATGAATGTTACAATAAAAGTAAATGGGTGAAATTTGAAAGAAATAAAATATAGAAATATGTAACACAACAAACGTATTCAAAGAAAATAATATCCACGTAAATTCACCGAGTTAATATTAAGAATTGTTCATTCTAATTAATTGAAGCATAAACAATGATCAAAAGTATATAAAACATTATTTATAAGCATGTAAAAGTGACATAAATATGAATTTAACTATCATAAAGATTGTAGCAAGGATATTTAAATGAAATCAGATGAAAACGGATAAGATAACATTATCAGTAACAATTAAAACAGCTTAGCCTCGATTTTAACCATGGTATCAAATATTCAAAATTAATTGGAGAAACATACTTACAAGACCAAAAAAAATAAAGAGAAATTATACGTTGAAATGTAACTTAGAGCAGATCCTCCCTTTACTATTCTAAACACGAATTATTTATAACTCAACAAACAAATTATTTAGAGCAGATCCTCCCTTTAAAAAGTTCCTGGAGATCATAGGAGCATGTGGAAGAGAAATCTTTTCGGGTGGAACAAAGACTTTGGAAACCGGGTAAGATGACGAATAACTTAGACCTCATCCAATCTACGTTACTTCTACGTGAAAAGGCGTCCAGTATACGCACTCTTTCCCTAGGAACTGATGACATTATTTCTCTTTCCTTTTCATGAATTGTGTATATATTTATGTGGGTTGTCAAGTTGTTCTACGAAATGTTTTTGTTTGTTTGAATTTTTATACAAATCACTATTTTTTTGTTGTTGAAATTCTATTTTTGAATGTAGAAATGAATTCAGCATACTGAAAATGCTGAGGCACTCCAATTATATATAAATAATCACTTAAATCTACCAATCTACCAATATCTATTTCACACAAATATCCTCTCAAAAAATAATCATTTAATAAAACATTTAATCTACTACTACATTTCATAAAATAAATTTCAAGCCAGCCTCCAAATTTTTTTAGAGACTTCCACATTACAGTGTCAAAATTTTCTGTAATTTAAAATTATTTTCCACCCAACTTATCAAAGCAAATGAAAGAATATAATAAAGATTTTGAAATATTCCCTGTGATGTAAGGCTCTGCAATGTAACAATTTAGATGAAGCACTATTTCTATTTGAAGCTTGATCGCCATATATATCTCAAATTATGTAAACTAAAGCCGTTGAAGGCAAAGAAATATCACCAATCCTCTTCCCTTTGATTTTGTGTATGTGTAATTCAAGCACAGCATTTGAGATGAGTTGAGGAAGGCATGCTGCCATTTTAACGCCCTCAGTCCTCTAAATTCACCCAAATGAATATGGCTAATGTTAAAATTGTCCTAAACGTGTGACCAAATTTGGGAGAAGGAAAATACAATAATCACTACAAATATTTCACTAGTACGTGTGCACTGCAATCTCTGCCTAGGTTTGTTTCATTTAGTTGCACAATGCATTTTCAATGGTTAACCACCCAAAAAACAAAATTTATGAGCTCACAATATGTAGGGTTTCGTTATCTAACCCAACTAATTTTTTAAATCGTTCGCAAGTAGGTTTGAGCTTTCTCTAGCCCGGGTCAAGCTCTCGCCACGTGGCAATGCAACTGCTCGATTTGGAGAGAAGTCAGTGCCTATCCAAATCCCCAAGTGAGAAAATGAATACAATCCCTCACGTTGTTTCATTTATCTTTTGATGACGTGGACCTTGAATTTATCTTTTCATGACGTGGACCTTGAAGTGAGATTTGTTCATGGTACATGACTGAGTTGCTTTTTTAATCACATAAGAGGGGCATAGTAACTCCAATGTTCAAGGGAGTGTGGCTTTGGGGTGCGGTGAGAATCAACTTTGGGTATGTATGTAATAATTTGTGCGTTGAGAATCAAATTTAGGTTCATAGTATTAGATGTAGGAATTTTTCCTTTAATTTTTTTTACTGCATAAATTCTAAATATAAGAATTTTTCACTTGTTAAACTTTTATAATAACTAGTAAATGGTATGCTTCATGTCTAAACGTATGGAATGGTCAAAGCATATTTTTAGTTATATATTAGGAGGGTCTATCACATAGTGACACTAATACATAAATACAAGATGCATGCAAATATTAAAAAGTAATTATTATATATAAGAACTAATATATAAGTATTTTATTTATGTAAGTAAACATTGAATTATGAGACAAACATATTTATTTAATAAATGTAAGAAATAGATGGAACAACCAGGTTAAAAATAGTTGATTATGATTCCATGAGTGAAGAACATGTTGGAGTTAACTCAGAGATGGATTTGACAAGTGTCAAAAGTCGAGTTCTCTCACTCAGATAAGGATTTCTAAAGTTGCAAATTTCCAAGGAGGGAAAGGAATTAAAGAAGGAGATATTTGTTGCATGAGCACTCATGTGTTAGGAAAATGATTTTATTAACTATACAAAGGTACATTGGCTAAGCAGTGGAGCTCATTTAGCCCGTATGACATCATAGTTAGGCTTGGGGGTGATCAAGACAAGTAACTTGATTCTTATGTATCTACAGTTGGGTGGAACATGGTTGCTCCATCTGTTTCCAGCTTGTTGGCACATATATGTATGATCTACAATTAGTTTTTATTCGTATTTGTTATTTATAAACTTCTGTTAAATTTTAGAAAGGATCATATTTTGTGGAAAAGACTTTTTTTTTCCATAGAAAATGAATTCAGAGAGTTGCCAAGTAGTAATAGTATAGTTTCCATTACTCTATAGTGATAGTGTGTAGCCAAAAATCTATAAAATAAGGTGAAAAGAAAAATAACTTTCTACCTCATAATTTCAGGTATAGACAATTTTTTTTTGATAATTTGCACAAAAATCAAGAAGGCATATAGTAAAAAGATGGATCATTTATTCATCCAAAAAAAAAGTCTTTAATCTACATGGAAAAATCTAATCTCCTTAAAAAATTGTGGGCAAGTTTACAAAGAAATTTTACAATTTTTTCCTGGAATAGAGATTTAAATGGTTCCTCAATATTGAAACCTGAGTACCTTTTTTTTTTTTTTTTTTAAATAAAAAAGGGGAAGCCTGCTATATTAGATTATCAAAAAACTTTAACAAGATATACAGAGTCATGGGTCCGAGTCACCAAAAATGCTGCCGAAAACCGGAAACCAGCATAGGTGCAGAGCAGATAACAGTTGTATGATAGTAGCATCTGTCCTGCCCGGAAGAAACTAGGATAGATGTCTATAGTCCAGAAGAACGTAAAACAATAGCATAAAAAACTAAAAAACCAAGAGAGCATAAAAACCTAGGTACCCGGTGACCTGTCGCCATCGTCGGTCTTCCACGTGGACCCAGCCGGGATGGCAAAAGACTGCGCGCAGAGGGGGAACTTTCGCCGAGCTGGAACATTAGAGTAAGCATCGAGAAGCATGTCCAGGCGCTGGCCTATGAGGAGGGCACGATGCTCCAGGTCAGACATGTGGCCTCGGAGCTCGAACACCAGAGACAGGTGCTCCGCACGGAGGAGAACGCCATGCAGACCGCCACCCACATCGTTGAGCTTCCATTGCTTCGCACCATCCTCCGCATCCTTTCCCATCGAGCGATTGTTGTCCACTTCCAACGCCGCTTCAAGGTCGTGCCAAGGAACCTCTTCCACAATGCAACCAGGAAACTCTGCGTCCATACCCAAATTGGGTTTTCTCTCCTCTCTGCAAGACATCACTGTGGCGTGGGGCGCCTCCACTGTCGAGAGGTCCTCTAGATTCGGGTCTTCCTCCACGATACAGGCGGGATACATATCCTATGTTCCATCCTCCTTCCTAGCTGTGTCTGCTTTGCTGCAGCCAGCTCCCGTTTCGGTGATGGTGGCGAGCAGTGCGAGTTGCTCTGCCCGAGCCTTCTTCCGAAGCATGGAGGTCACCATTGCCATAGCACGTTCAAATTTCTATTTCCGTCGCCGCTGCGCCTTGTGGGCATTCCAAGTTGAGCCTCGGCGAGGTCATCCTCTTTTTCTAACCATAGTTTCCTGGGGGTGAGTGAGAGTGCAGAGCGTATGCAAAGATAAGCACGAAAGCCAGGACACGGGCGGTGGCCAATTCAGAGCATGAGCAGGTCGGCTCTATCTCGGCACACACGAAGACAAACTGCTCGGAAAATCCTTGCCAATGTGCCACGAAAGGGTGGTGAGCCAGGGAAAAAGGAACGTCGAGCTGCACCAGAGCCTCCAAGCGAAGATCAGAGCCGAGGCTGGAGCATATGAAAACACATAACCAGACGCCGAGAGCCCATAACCGCCTTTAACCCCTACCATGCTGAGTACACCAAGCTCGTAAATGGTCGCTCGAGGGAGGAGTCCCTCCATCGCTAATCTGCTGCTATGGCCGTCCACCATCGTAAATGCGGATGTGTGGGTGGCGGCCATCAGCATTTAAACCCAGGCTTAGTGCTAAGCCTGTTGTCACCTCCTCGCTGCGTGTCACCCCATCCGGGGCAAAACCTGAGTATCTTATTCATACCCCTTTAAAATATTTCCATAGAAAGGAATTTCTTCACGTCGAGAGGCTGGATCAAATTTGGATCAGTTGATATAATACTCACATGATGGAATTTCCTCTTTCACCTGATGGGTTCCCTCACAATAGAAGGACCCACCTTTGAAACATATCTAGAGCTTCTCCAAATCAAGATATAATACTTATAATATACACAAAATGAATGTACGATAATGGGAGACCCTCTCTGTAAAAAAATAAGTTATAAGGAATAAAAAATATACAAACCATTTATATATAATATACTCATAAAACCCCTACCTGATAAATGATTTGCTTTCGGCCGAGTACATTCAAAACAAGTGTTGCATGGAAACGTAGTCCCTGCCAGGTTCGAATGGGAATAAATGCGACCGAGTACAGACACAGGGGTAGCAAGTTGAAGTACATGTGGTATCCATGCAAAATTTAGTATTTCCGAATTACTTTTATTTGAAATTTATCAAAAATTATTACAAAGGTTCCTAGTATCTAAGTTTGAGAGTACAAGAAAGATTTATACAATAGTAATACATTTAAAAGGTTCATGGACACACAAAATTTAGCATACAATAGAATAGTAGTAATATCTATTACATAGGTTCATGGACAAAAACAGAAAAAAATTAGCATTCCCGAATTAGTTTTCTTTGAAACAAGAGCTCCTCGACACAAAATAAACTGGAATTTATCAAATTATAGGTTCCTGGACACCAAAAATAGTACATACCAAATATGTATTTTTATACATACCAAATATGTACTTTTATAAACTATGGGGATGAGATTTAATAGAGCATGCATGGAGCCCTCATTTCATACTTAGACAGTGTTTAGATCGTGGGTTCTAGGGATGGCGAGCTCAAAATTGGGTCTATGTTATTCTATGCCCTACAAATAGCACCCAGAGTTTCGCGATATACAAATTGAGAAGCGAACATGTGGACTATTTGAATTTTAAGGGCTTCGTGTTGATGTAATAGCACAATTGGACTTGGCCCTTGAAATTTCAGCGTAGATTTGTTAAGTAGTATGAAGGACAGGTGGTAAGGATGAAATAAATGACATACTCTTGATATGTGTGAGCAGAAAAAAAGTTTTGAACACAATTTTATGAGATTTATATAAAAATAAATAAAAAAACGTGTTACATATTCCTCGATATATATATATATATATATATATATATATATCAAGGAAAAAAAAAAAGAGAATTAAAATAAAATAAACAGAATGTCTTGACATTCAACATAACTAAAGATAAAAATCTAGGAGAACATAAATATATAAGGAGACAAAAGAATAGTTTTATTTGGAATATATGAAAAAAGAATAGTTTGATGTGCACTAAATGGTCAAATTATTGCTTGTTGGACCACACTCATGCCTCTTGGAATGAGACAAGTATGGTACACGAATAAACACAGGGGGAAAATGAGGTGTTTCCTCAACAAGGTAGTGGTTTTACTAGTTGTAGCTATGCATGTTAGTGCATTGAAATTTACTTCAAGGTGGTGGAGCTATGATGTGCCTGTCATCGTATTGCAATTTTTGGTTGTTTTATGACTGTATTGATATTTGGTGTCACTGTATTGAAATTCGATGTTAATGCATGTCATCACCATGTCAATAAGATTTCAAAGTTGAAGTCCAATAGGATTCAAGAAAAAAATGTTATCTATATTTCCCTAGATTGAAAATTGGAAATCCCCCAAAAAATTGAAACTAATAGATAATCAATTACTAACTCATCACTATAGTTCTAGCCTTCGACAAGGACTAATAAAAATTTGTGTGAGAAACATTAATTATAGAGACATAAAAACTATGTTTACAAAAATGAATATACAAAAGGAAATGAAGATCCTCATGTTTCCCTCCATAATATCAAACCATTCAATCAATAAATTGAGAGGACTCTTATAAATATGAACCAATACTAACAATCCTGGTACCATCCATAAGTGGATGCAACTCCAATAAGGGAGATAGCTGCAAAGCAGCTAGTCTCTGCGTAAAAGTAATATCAATATGTATTGGTTATGTGTTTTGAATATTGAAGAAATAAATTTTAATTTATCTATTTTTTCATCACAAATTTATGAAGTTTGAATTGTTATAATCATTATTCTAAATATAAAAATGCATTCAACATTTTAGAATACATTTATTGTAACCTAAATTATTATACGAGTATTTGATATTCAATTCCAAATAATTCCTATTAAATTTATTTAAAAAATTCAATTTCCTTTTCCATTAATTTAAATAAAATACAAAACTTTTTTGTTTGCGTAATGATGTAAATTTATTGTTTTGTATAAATATATTTCAAAATAAATTTTAAAAAATAAATAAATTACAATATGTTTAACCATCCAAAGTGGCACTTTGATATAGACCCAAAAGTAGATTGGGATTGGCGGGTTCATCCCAGACCTTTGAGTTTCATTCGCGTATGGAACCCTCCAAAGGATTTGACTGGAAAGAATACACGATGGATTGAAAGCACTTGGCCCAATTAGCATTTTTCGTTGAAAATTATATTTTTTTTTATCTTTCGGACCTAGTTCTTTCTCTTATTTATATTTTATAATCTATGACAAAACCTTTTATGAAGTTTAAAACAATGAACCGTTTCAAATTATTATAGGTTCTCTTACTCTTTGCAAGAGATTCTTATATTCTTCATACACCAGAACAGAGTCGTCTGATCCTCCCACACATTTCTGGAAATCGTCATACAAAATTTTGATTTCTTCTTCACTCCACTCAGCTGTAGGTTTTGGAAGTGCCATTTTCTCCCTCCACACCTCAAAAATTATATTATGACTAGAATTATTATCCTAAAGGATAGAATTAGCACGGCATAGCACACAATAATGTAACATCCCTCTTTACTGAGCATACTTTTGTTGACTTATTCTTTTAGGAAACTTGCGTACAAGTGATCCGATTATGGTATATTATGATTTCGTTCCAATTATGGGTTATATATATGATGACGATGATGTGTTGTGACTTATTATTATTTTGATGTATATATATTGGAAGATGTTATTGACAAATTTTCGTGAGTGTGTAGGACCCATGACAAGTTATGGATTCCAATGGCATCAATGGACTCCCTTAGACTCTAGATCGAGTTAGGGAGTGGATTGTATTTATTTGAGTGTTTTATTTTATGCACATGTGATGTATGATTTCAATATGATTTATGTATATGGATTATTGACAGTGTTTTGTTAAGTGGATGCAGAATTTATGATGCTTGGTAATCCGACTCACATAAGGAGTAAGGGGGTTATGCATAGAAACTAGACATTGAGGGAGAGGTGTGGAAGCGTCCCTGTCACAACCTACTAGCACTCCCACCATGGCCAGAACTATATGTTAACGATTACCTAGTTTGGGTGGTCCACGATGTCGTGAGGGAAGACTGTGACAGTCACTCATGAATATTTATAAGGGGCATGCAATAAGGCAAATTCTGTATTCTTTAGAATCCATTAGTCTCTCACAAGGTCGGATGAATGACGTTTTGACTCCAAAGGGTCGGAAAAACTTCCAAATCAAGTCAAATGTGAGTGGCACCCTTGGAGCACAAAGGTGCATCTTGAAGGGAATGTTGCGCATGTGAAACTTGAGTCAATAAACCTAGGTGGCCTAGAGAACATTGGGATGATTAGACCTTGTTAGAATAGAATAATTAATGAAACAATAAATTATTGATTATAAATTCTAACAAAATTCTAAGACTAAGTCTAAGTCTAAATTTAAATAAAGGACTAGATGAATTATGACACAAGTTAAAATATTGGAGAATAATCAAACTCTAGGAAAAAGGAAAATATGATCTAAATGTTGGATAAAATACACTTGTGTGCATGAAATTAATATAATGGATTTTTAAAATAGAATAAATAATAATATGAGAGAATATGAATACTCATGGAATAGTATCTAGAGTCAAACTACACTAAGTCTAACTAGAATAAGACTCCTAATCAAACTCTAACTAAGACACCCATTAATTAAGGGATTGAGGAACTAAGAGACAACTAAGAGGAAAAATAGGAACACATTGGGGAATGTGAGTGAAAATGAATTTTAAATAAAAATAAAAAGAGGAATTACTTATGCAACCTCGGGAGAGTGTGACACATGTAGTGGGTGAATAATACTTTAATTAAATTATTAAAATTTAATTATTGTGCAAGAGGACAAATGTCAGTGAGGAAAATTTCTATAAAAAAATGATGTAGAATGGAAAAGGATTTGACTTTTGGGAACATTGTTATGTTGCATAATTTTTTATTTACTTGGTTTTACTTGTGAGAGTTGGGACTCCAGGGTTGTGAAAAGAGTGGAAGCTCTTCCTTGCGAGACAATATTGGAAGCTACTGTGTTCATGTTTTTGTGCTTGGGCCCTTTGTGGCTCGGGGGGATAAGGGGGAAGAAGAGTACCCCTAGCATATGTTGGGGGGGGTAATGGTGAAGCCTTTGTGATTAGAAAGTGAAATGAAGGAGTGAAATTGTTGAAGGACGCCTTCGACTTCCATCTTCATTGGTCCTGGTATTTTTATATTCTGAATTTACTTTGTAGTTCAAGTATACTAGTTTGTTAGATTGATATGGCCACTGTAGAATCACAAGAAGGAATGAATACCAATTTGTTAAAATTGTTGCCCAACAAATAATTGTTATGGTGTTTATAATTTCCAATTTTTGCTACAAATTTGGGCATTTTTCGAACTCTAAATTTGAGTGGCTTGATCCTCTTTGTAAAAATTCAAATTTATAGTGTATGGTCTATGTTTTAAAATGGGAATTTTCATGTATACTTGAAATTTGTGTGATCATAGTTTTTAGTTGAGATTATTTAAAGAAATTAACAATGTATTGTTCACTGGTAAAATATGGAATTAAGTCCGAATTAGTATTCTGAATCCTAAATCAACCCATATTGTGGGATCCCTATTGAACTATACTATAGAATCGAATTTTGTATCATGAAATTATCTGCTGAAATTTTTGTCATTTCAACTTCGTCTGTATTGGGCCTTCGTTGAAATTTTGTTTAAATCTGAATTTTATCTTGTATTCTATGTTGAATTAATTGTTAAATCCAAAGTTACTTGTAGCGTGAGGTCTCAATATTTTTTTTTTTAAAATCCCAAAATTTTCAAAATTGTGGAACGCCTGTTGAAGGCTTTTGAGAGTTTCGACTTTCTTTTAAACCTGGGTGCTAGCCCATTTTTGTTTAACATGTTATGCATGTGACCACGAGATGGAACCTAGAGTTGGCCCTAAGGGCACTATTCGAAGCTCGGGGACTCTGGTGCTCCGGAGGTTTCTTCAACTTCAACACTCTTGTCCACCCAAAGTGTTACCGGCCAAATTTGGTCATAAGCAAGGTTGACCAACAGATGTAGGTTAACCCTATCATTCCACTTACCTTCGTCAACGATTATGAACTTAATAGGACGAATGACGGGGATTATCCTCACACGAGAAGCTACGGTGGAGATTCTACTCTAGAACTCCGAGCTTCGAAAGTTATTGCACTTCAACACACCTTACCTCTGAACTAGCGAAGGTTGAAACCCATATATCTGACGGTACTTGTTTAACCGTTGTCAATGGTCAGGATTTATTCTAGACTTCAGGACTGCGGGAGTTCCTTAACCTTTAACATCTATGACTCTTTTCCGTCAGAGTACCAAAGTAATGAACTTCAAGAGGATGAAGACTCAGAGATATAACAATTCTCATTAGATCACTAGATCCATGATTTTCCTTTACTCCAGGACGTCAGAACTTCAAGGTTTTCCTCCGCTTTCATGACTTTAACTATTATACTCAGATCGCCGAACCACCGAAGGGCTCAAGATCTAATGACTTACAATCCCCTTTGATAAAATCTTGACATCAACTACAGAATTCGAGACTCTAGGAGTCCCTCACTTTCTTGCATCAATGACTCAATTTTTCTGAAGTACAGAATTATCGAACCACCAAAAGAAGAAGGCTCATAGATCTAACGACTCTCATTTGGTCACTATATTTATGAATTTCCTTCACTTCGGGACTTCAGAACTTCGTGGTTTTCTTAATTATTAGTAGTTACATCTCAAACTATCTGGAGTATCGAATCCCGAATAACTCTAAGATCTATGACTCGCCCTTATCCAACGACCTATGGTTAGGATTATTTTCGGGCTTCAGAGCTTCGGGGCTTTGCACCCCAACAAATTTAATTGTTTCAAACCGTCGAAGTCACGAAGTCTGAAGGAATCATGGTTTAACAAGTGCATTACTCTAGTCTGATTGGACGTTTGTGGGGATTTTGATTCCTCACGATTAGATCTTGTCCACTAATTCTTATCAAGGGATTTCACACTCTTGATTTCCTATTTGGAACTCTGCATGCGTTATACCTCCTGAAATTCGCCACTTGTTGAAGTGTACTTTGACTCTCTCTTGCGCTACCCTCCTGAACGCCGGACATAAACGATTTTTTGCGCACCTATTATGGCTTCTTTGTGTATTTTTGCATTGTCACTCCTGATCTTCCGTGGTTCATAATATCAAGGCCTATGTGCATCTTGAGTGGGTTCTGTATGCACCTTGCATTATTTTCTTTGAACTTGGACTTTCAAAAGTTTTGTCTGCACACTTGTTGACAGTGTGCAGACTTTGCACTGTGACTACCAAAAGAGAAACTTAGGAACTTGAAACATAAATTTTAGACTCCTTCTGAGAAACAAACATCCCGAGACACTGTTTTGCATCATCACAGTATCCTTTAGTTTATAAATTCCAAAGCAAGCTTACATTCTTCTCTTAGGGATGAGATATTTTCTCTTCTCTTTTAAGCAAACCTCAGTAAAGTTGAAAATGTCATTTGATAGATTTCCTACTTAAGGGTTTCAGGTTATTACTGTTTAATATTATGTCTTTATATTGTTGAATTTATTCCTATTCTTTTAAATAGTAAAATACTGAATTATTGCAATAGCATGCAATTACATGATGTAAGTGGTAACCACGTTAGTAGATCTTCTGTGTTCTTGAAGAAATTGTAATTAAAAATGTTGGTAATTCTAGATGAACTTCAGATTAGATTGAAACTATGAGAATTATATACTTCCTTGTTCCTCAAAAAAGTCACCAGTGCTGAGACCTTAAATGGTCAAGATCAATCCGATGAATCCTATGATTATGTGTCTTGGAGGTCCTAACCTTGTAGGTAGGTTGGATGGGTAGATATCCTAGATTGCTTATGTTCTGATTTATTCTGTTAGAAGCATTGATGTTGTATAATGAAACTTGCAGTGTAAGATGTAATTAAAAAATGAAATTGTAAAAATTGAAGTATGTTAATGTCTAATAACTTTTGTCCTTGATATTCTCTTTAAAAAAAAAAAATATCCACTACTATACTCACTTACATTTATGTAATAACATAAGCAAACAAAAACTTGATCATACTCCCATCTCCCTATCGTTCTCCTTTATATATGTCTCGAATGGATTTCAAATCCAGATTAACACACAACGTAACTTGATATTATATCTAGATGTGGCGTGATAGGATTAACTCACAACATAACTTGATATTATATCTCAAGGTGACATGATAAGATTAACATGCAACGTAACTTGATATTTTATCTAGAACGCCCATCAAAGTTATCAAAATGTAAAATTTATGAACAAAACATCATATCACAATGATTATCGAAACTCGAACTTTAAAAATTAGAAAAATAAATACATAATCTTCCCAATGATGGTGAAACAAAAAAATTACATAAATTCAAAATTTATGCCAAGTATTTATATTTGTTAATACTTTGTTTGTAAGTTAAAAAATATTTCAATCATAATACCTTTATTTTCATTCGCAAACATATTTATGTTTACACACCCTTGGATTCACGATTGGCTTAGATGTTTACATAAGTTTTCCTCATGACTCCAACGATGCCACGTATTCACCACCTGAGTAGACATAAGGCAATGTTAAATGCGAAATCATGCCAACCGTCATTGACATGAGCGACGATGGGCGACTATGGGAACGTGGACTGGATTAAATTGGCGTACTAAAAAAATCATAAATGCTTGGGGTTTACCTCGTTTTCTGGCTGGTCAAAATTTTCGTTCTCTTCAGCTAGTGGGGATTCAGTATTTTCAATTGTGGCAGGAAATGTTATATTTACCCTCAGATCACACATTTGTTTATACTGGTCGAAAATTTACTGGTCATATGCTTCCCTTTGCGCTGCCATGACTGAGTTGTCTGTCCTTGCTCTCCCAATTGATCTTGCAGGGTTTGAATTATCTGTCATTGATCTTTTGTCACTCCTTCAGACATCGAAACTCTTTCCATAAGATATCCCGGATTTCTTATGGATCTAAATGACAAAGTGGACAAAGAAGTCGTTTAGATCTACAATTGCATCATAAATGGGATCTTCTAGTTTGTTAATAACACTAGTGAAGTCTTCCGCAACACCATCAACCATTTTTTTCCAATTGGTGGATTCTTGCATAACAAATGCGAACACCATGACCCGTCGAAGTGCCCCATGGTAACTAAAGAGCAGTTGCAAGCCCTAGTGATGTCAAGATGGACTAGACAAAAGATGGATTAGAGGAAGAATGGGTTGAAGCTTTGAGCATTGGTAATAGCGATTTGGTGTCTCCCTGTAAAATCTTATCACGAAACATAAAAAAAAATCCCAATTCATTAATGTTATGTTATAGAATGTGACCAACAACTTACATAATCATCTTTGATACTAGGGTTTTGCGCAGTTTCTTGTGTTGATCTTTACTCTCTCATATAGATAGATTGAGAGTAATCATCAATTCTATTTTAACTAAAATTGTAATTCCATCACATATGAGTAACTCGTTGTGTGTATTGTGACAGTAATTTCCTGCCTTAAAACCCAATTCAGCTTCATAAATTAGTTGTTCATGCTCGATTATTATAATAGATTGTAAATAATTGAATTGTCATAAATACAGGATTGAAAATATGTGAAAACAACTACAAACTTAAATGGTTGAATGGTTTTCAGATTTGAATGGTTTTCAGAATCAAATCTGAAATAAGTACAAGTAGAATGGTTTTCAACGCCAACATAAATATTCCTTCGCAAGCCAATATATAAACACAAATTTGCTCTTTGCACCCATTTCATTCGAGACACTCAAGGTTGCAATATGCCATTAACAAATATCATTCATTTTTTTAATCTATAACAACATATGCACTTATAATGTTGGAAATCAACTACCCTATGGAACACAAAAACGTCCATCCTATTTTTCTAAATCAATGCTTTGTTTGTATACCGTTGAGAATATGCTTCTAAATTCGGACTTCTCTAAGTTCGCCTTCTTGTATGGTGTCCAAGTTCCTTCTTGCATGATGTGGTTTATCTAAAATTCATGTTAACATAAGGTCGTTCATAAATCCGACCAATTTCTTTTGAAATACCAATCCATTACTTGTAATTATTTTGCCTAACGGAGTTGGAAAATGTCCTTATGATCCTCTTTTCCTTTGAAATTACACGAATTGGTCAAAGGTAAAGGTGGTCGTTTGTTTTTGAATTATCGGGTTCAAAGTTATTGTCCATTCTCTCTCTAATTATATTCACCCTAAAATGTAAACTTCCATTATTATTATCAAGTGAAAGTGTTTTAATTTATTATTTATCGTATTTATTTTGCATATTTTTAAAATTATAGTCGTAGTTTATTTGCTCTAGGTTTCTCCTTTTTTTTCTGACAATATTTTTAGTTTAATATGCTAAAACAATTAAAATATGTTTAATATTTTTATATTTTAGAATCGTTTTTAAAATATGTTTAAAATTTTTATATTTACGAACGGTTTTTAAAATATGTTTAATCTTTTTATATTTTATAACTGTTTTTATTATACAGGTTTTTTTTTTATCTTGTTCGTTTTGAATAAGTTATGTTTCTTTTTTATCATTTACACTCATTGGGAATTGGTTGATTGGGAGAGTTGTCAAATGAAATAAGGTCATGATAGGCCTTCACCCCTAGATTTGGAGCAAGGAGGCGCACATGTTGCTACTTCTCTTAATTTTGGACTTAAGATTTAAAGGCTTCTATACTCTAAGCCATATTGCTTGGGGCCTAGCAATCAATAATTATCATTAACAATGGTTTTTATAGAGACCTAAAACTTAATGAGGCTTACGTTGAGGTTTGGAAGACTTACACATACAGTCTCAGAAAATGCAGAACCATCCTAAATGATGAAGAGGTTGAATTATTATGGTCCTTGAACCCTTCTAAAGGCTATGAGACTAATTTTGGTCACAAGGCCTTAACTTTGGAAGGGAGGTATCAACCACTGTTCTGGTGGTGAAAATCCATTAGGAAATTCAAATGTCCAACAAGAACATTTTTTTTTATGCGGCTACTCCTGAACAACAAGGCCTTTACTTGGGATATTCTTTAGAAAGTACAATTCGAAGGTCCATGTACGTGTTTTCTTTGTAAAGTTGATCTTAAAAAAATTCTCATTTGATCCTCTCCTTCCCTTTCTAAAAACAGGTATGGAAACAATTGAAGGACTAATTGGTCTCAATAATCCCTAGCAAGGTGTCTCCATATAATGAGGTTTAAAAATTGTCATCAAAGTGCCACTAAATCCTTCAAATCCCTTCCCTTCACCTTGGCCTTGGGAGTTTCACTGACCCGAAATGCCAATTTTTTCTAAGGAAAGGCTCCACAATACCCCTAACATGTTCTATTCAAAGTATTAGCATTGATAGTACCCTTCCTCGAGTCTCCTCTTCCCCTCCTTGTGCGAAAGTATCAACAAGCCATATAAATAAAGAATTTCCTTGGGAATTTGTTGGTGGAACTTCTCTAGGCAATCCACCAAGGGGGGGTGTTGGAGGTATCATTTTCCTCTCGCAAAATTACTCTCTCTCATTGAAAGCTCAGATGATAGAATCCACAAAAAGTTTTAGATAATTATGGACACTGAAGATGGTACTTATTCCTTCTCTTGAAAAACAAGTCACACATATGAAAATATTGGGTGATTGTCTCTTAACTATGCAATGGATGAAAGGGGATTATATCCTATAGAATTACTTACTACAAGTTTTATTTCAACACATCAAGAACATGCAGTCCACTTTATCTCACATTTACTTTTCTCACGTGTATAGGGAACACAATTATGAGTCTATTATGTTGTCCAAAAAAGGATTGGTGCTACAAGAAGGAACCTAGGAAATCATTGAATTCCAACAAAGACACCTTACTTCTCACTTTCATGAATCCTACTTTTATTTTCCTTTTTGTATTAGAGTTTGTGGAATATTGAACTTGCTGAAAATGATATGAACATTCAATTCCTTTTGGATTATTATGAGAGTTTGTAGCTTTTTTCATTCTATATCTATAATTTAGATTATGACATTATAGAACAATTTAGCCTAGAAATTTTCTTTTAATGAAGGATACTAGAATGTTGAATACTTAATATCTAATTTTTACTAAAGGAATGGCAATACTCTTTTTTATATAGACACACTAGAGACACACTTAAATACCAATCCATATTTATGATTACAATTAGGTTATCTTTAATAAACTTATTCTATTTTTTTCTTTGGGAAAAAAATATGGTTCTTTTATAAACATGGTCTCTATTCTAAAAAGACTAGAAGTATTATTTTTTTTTTA
>JZKD02S1736627.1:12265-50709 GCA_000966675.3 Picea glauca | reverse complement strand
TTTTTGTGATATACATTTTGCACCCAACACTTCCTTCATATATATTTTGCACCCCAATTCCGTCATATACTTATACATTTTTAAATGTAAATGTGGAATTTTGGAATTTCGATTTTGTTTATGATATTAAAGGTGAAATTTATTTTAATTTTTCATTTTTCATGTCCAGCTTGTTCTGTGATATAATTTTTTCACCCAACACTTTTCCATATACATTTTGCACCCAACAAGTATAAACAATTATTTAAAATTTATTCAATAATATATTTAACATTTTAAAGGTAAATTTGGAATTTTGAAATTTTGATTTTGTTTATGATAATAAAGGTGAAATTTATTTTAATTTTGCATTTTTCATGTCCACCTTGTTCCGTGATATATTTTTTGCACCCAACACTTATACCATATACATTTTTCACCCAACAATTACGGAGTTGCAGGTTGGCGGAGTGGCGGGTTCACAAGTTTCATTTTTCATGTGCAACATGTTCCGTAATATACATTTTGCACCCAACACTTCCATCATATACGTTTTGCATCGAACAATTATGTCATATACTTATACGTTTTTAAATGTAAATTTGAAATTTTGGAATTTTGATTTTGTTTATGATAATAAAGATGAAATTTATTTTAATTTTTCATGTCGAGCTTGTTCTGTGATATACTTTTTGCACCCAACACTTCATCCATATACATTTTGCACCCAATAATTACGGAGTTGCGGGTTGGCGGAGTCGCGGGTTCACATGTTTCATTTTTCATGTCAAGCATGTTCCATGATATACATTTTGCACCCAACACTTCCGTCATATACATTTTGCACCCAACAATTCTGTCATATATTTATACATTTTTAAATGTAAATTTGGAATTTTGGAATTTTGATTTTGTTTATGATAATAAAGGTGAAATTTATTTTAATTTTTCATTTTTCATATCCAACTTGTTCCGTGATATACTTTTTGCACCCAACACTTCTGCCATATACATTTTTCACCCAACAAGTATAAACAATTATTTAAATTTTATTCAATATTATTTTTAACGTTTTTAAATGTAAATTTGGAATTTTGATTTTGTTTATGATAATAAAGGTGAAATTTATTTATATTTTTTATTTTTCATGTCCAGCTTGTTTTGTGATATACGTTCTGCACCCAACACTTGCCATATACATTTTGTACCTAACACGCCATAAACATTTTGCACCCAACAATTAAGGAGTTGTGGGTTGGCGGAGTCGCGGGTTCACATGTTTCATTTTTCATGTCCAACATGTTCGGTGATACACATTTTTCACCCAACACTTCCGTCATATACATTTTGCACCCAACAATTCCATCATATACATGAGACTGAGTAATTTATAGAATATCAATGAAAAAATGGAAAATGGAAAATGTGAACCCGTGAACCTTCGTTGATGTACCGGACATTAATATTTTTTGATAAATTTCAAATAAAAATAATTCGAGAATACTAAACTATGCATGGATATTGCAACTTGCAACCCACCCATTTACTTCCATTCATAAACTATAAATTAAATTTATGATATCTATCGTGTAATATTAATATTAAATATAGTATTCGTTATTAATATGTGATAATGTTTTGTTAAATTTTATTCAATTAATTATTCAAATTTATTTTTATTTTTCATGTCGAGTCTTTTTTGTGATGTTCTGTGATATACATGTTAAGTAAACATTCAAGGCTCTGAGACATGTAGGTAAACATTTAAGGCTGCCGGAATCGTCCAAGTGCCTCGCACTCTGTAAACATTTAAGAAAGAATGCATGTGGCAGGATTTACCTATGTTAAGTACTTAATAATAATAAAAAATAGACAAACCTTGGATACTCTGGCATATCAAACATTGAGATAAATTTAGCTAGCAAAAAATGCTAAGAAAAACATTCGAACTAATGCTAGCATTAATTCAGCTTCAAGAAATGCATAAAAAAATATATGATTCAAAAAGACGGTATACTATCAAAAAGTTTGGATATGCTCAAATATAAAACATTGGGAATAGTGAAGCCGGCAATAAGATCTCCAATCTGTTATCCAATCAGATCATGGCATACATGGTATTTTTTATTATGTAAAAAGAATTGATTTTTGTTCCTTAGTTTCAACATTAGATATTCTGTAAATATTTGTGGTCAATGGACAAATTAATATTAGGTCAACGAATTATCGATTGCTATAGTCCCTCTTTACCTACGACAAAGACTAATAAGATATATAAGCTACTCAAATATTTATACAAAATTAGTTGATTTTATCTTGATCATATTTAAGAGTAACATCATATAAAAGTAACATCATATACACATTATCTTCATTTTCTCTCTATTCATAAATAAGTATATAAACATTTTTCTAGATTTAAATATTTCTATTTATGTATTTCCACTATCATATAGAAAAATATAGTGAATTGACAAATTATATGCTTTTATATGTAGAAATTTTCTCTTGAAGGTGTTATTCTATCTAAATAATCGTTGGGTTGATCTCACTTTGGTAGAATCTCATTTTCTCAAGTGAATGGTGTCATTACTTCTTTATTACCTTCTTTTGTACCATTTCCATTGTAAAATCATGATGTTCACTAATAATTCCTTTGGGAAGATGCTTAATTCTTATAATATATCCTCTTCATAAATTATTATTAATTTTTTGGTATAAAGTCATATTTAATGTTTTTTCTTGATAAAGTTTAAAGTTTAAATATATATGTGATCATTTCTTCTATATTTATTTTAATTTAGTGAGTGGAACCCTTTCCATTTTTTCTTCATTTATATTAACTAACTATTAAATATAAGAACAACTCTTTTCCTTTATTTTTTATTTATCTCAACCCATTACTAACTTTGCTAAATATAACTTTTTATAATATATTTGTTTATTAAATTTTCTAAATATAACTTCTTATAAAATATTTGTTTATTAATTCATTGTATTATTACTTACTTTTTATAATATATTTGTTTATTAAATTTTCTAAATATAACTTCTTATAAAATATTTGTTTATTAATTCATTGTATTATTACTTAGAAAAACTAATGTTTAGAGCTTTCACCATTCTTCGCTACTTCCACTTGAAAGCCCATTAATATGTCCTTGTTATAGTAAGGGGGACATTATGTCTACGTCTGTTTCCATTATTTGGGGCACTATTCCTGAGACCTTATTTCATGATTCAACCTAAAAAAGATTAGCATTGATGATACGGGAGGAAGTAGGGGTGGATATTGGAGGGAGTAGGGGCGGGATGTCGTCACCTTCATTAATTAAAAAATTGAAATACAATGACGATGAGCTTGAGGCCACATCGATATTTCATGCATTCTATGTGCTTGCTTGTTTCCACGAAACGTTTCACCATGAATTTCCCATTGTTCATTCGTCCTCCAATTGAAAGGGCGGAGGTTAAGCAGATTTCATATCCAAAAGCCATCCAAAAGGGAGAACGATAAGGGAGTCAGCGCATGGGGAATAACGATAGTAGTATTTATGTGGGAAGTAAAGTGAAGAAGGGCGTTCTGCATGCAGTCACTAGCAGGTGGGACGGTTTGCAGTATGCAAAAGCTCTCATTGTTTCTCAGGTGAGGTGATGATCATGTTATTCCAACAATAACAGTAGAAAACCACAAATTTCTCTTTCAACCACTCCACCCAAGGAGATAGGCAGGGTTTGTTCCAGGAAAGAAAGAAGAAATAGAATAAAACACCCCGCGTGTTGTGTGTAAGTTTTCTATGTAGGTAGGTACCTGATCTGGCCGGAGAGGACGCTGACTACCAGCTTCGATATTATGTTCCTTAATTTCTGTCGATTATGTTTTAAGAATGGCGCTTAAAGTAGGATATGTTAAAGCTAGATCTTTTAATGGATCAAAATCAACATTCTTGATCTTTGAGTTTTTACTGTGTTTCCCTTTCAATAAATTCAACTTTAAAAATTGTTTCGTTCTTTTTTAAACTTTATCATTGTCACTCTTCAACCAATTTGGCTTTAAATGCTCTTTCATATCCTTGCAATATTTAGAAATCTGGCTTTAAATGTTCTTTATCTATACACAAATCTTAACGATAAGGAATTTTACACACAAGAAGCAATTTCAATTCAAAATTGACTGGCATAGTTCATACTTATACTGAAAGAAAATTGAAAACTTTTCTTTCAAGTAAGTAGGAATTATTTTAGAAACTACTTGGTATTGAATTTTTTAGTTGAAGTGGGAATGATTCCATTTCAAATAATCTATATGTGTGTGTGGTTTTAATTATATTTTTATATTTCTTGAAATTGTTTGTCGTTTTTCATTTTTATGGTAGATTAGGTTAAAGTTGCACGTATTGAGAAAGCTGCAAGTATTGAAAATAGAAGTTGGTTAGTTGTTCTAGGAAATATTTTTTTTAGCCGGAATCAGGCGATACAAATTTATACAAATTACTATTTTTTGTTGTTCGTAAATCATTTCTTAATGCAAAAATGGATTCAACATGCTGAAAAACTCCCAGGGCACTCAGATTCTACATAAATAATCACTTAAATATACAAATCCAACAATTCTCGCCGGATTTCGGGTAAATATCCCAGGAAAAAATCTCCATTTCGTAGAATCTGTTAGCATTAAGAGTCACCCTCAGATTGTGGGAGGATAAGACCAGTAACCGTCAAAGTTTAGGTGGATGTTGGTTTTATATGGATGGAGGTCAATGGACAAAACTCAGAATTTGAATGATGTTCAACACAAAACTCGATAAGAAATGCACAGGGAAGTGAGGGCCACATTAACTTCAGTCAGGAAATTGAGTTCAAGTGAGAGTAGAGGGAAGACTTAGTGAGAGAGGTGAACAAGACTGCTATGGGCATCAGGCCTTCCAACAGCTCGGGGAGGAAAAGATCGAACTCAAGAGTAATCTGGAGCTCAATCTTTTGACATTGAAATATGGTGCAAGAAACACAGTTACAACAACAAAATGATCAAACCTCCATCATCCTACAACTGCAACAACTCGACTCGATCTTCCATGCTCGAGCCATACAATGTAAGAGGGAAAATACAACACAGGGAAATGAGTAAAACCGATCACAATGCAACTAAAATCAAACCTCCATTATAACCACATAACGATCCTCGGTTGGATCATCCATACCCGAGTGTTTCAAACAATTTTTACAGACAAAATGGAAAGAAACAAGAAGCTAACTTCTATTAACATGAAAGTCTCAAATCGATCACATAACCAGAGAACAGCTCTGGTATCACAAGCATTACAAAATTGGGAGCTCTGCTCAACCAAATGACAACCTTAACAAGATATCAAAACTACTTATTTATACTCAGAACAATTCGCCACTACTAGGAGTGTGATATGATCACTACATTCAAAGCATTGCATCTGAGCAGTCTTCTGTTAGACTGTGCATGTATCCTTCTATCACACGTGAGCTCATATCGACATGGATCTGCAGGAAAATCTGCTCGAAGGGATACCATGGGATGACAACTCCAGATCCTCCACGCCTTCCATTTATGGGATGAGTCAAGGTTTCAACCACCAAACCTACCCTCCATTAACTTCTTTTCCTTAGAAATTAAATGAGAGTTAATGCTCAGGGAGCGGCCATGTGCTGCTCTCGGATAGGATTCCATATAAACATGTGATTATGGGGCCGCTCAGAGGTGGTTTAGGTTCAGACATCTTTTGGGCTCGCAATCCATGGTCTTTTGCCACGTAGCACTTTCGCCTTACCATGGTTTCCATTGCGAGACCGCTTAAGAAAATTATCGCCTGAGCATGTTGCGTCCTCGCAATGGACTGTGGTCATAGATCTTGTCCCGAGTTGAGATCTGGGGCACACCTGCCAGATTTGGCGCCACCGCCAAGCTTAACCACCTGCCATATTTAGCAACCACCAAAATGTGCCCTTGGGGGAGGGACGTTATTTTTTATGTTGAACAATAATACCTCCCAGAGGATGATCTGACATGGGACTCCCGGTGTCACCATGCTGATGTGTCATTGCTGAATAAGTACGAGGTTCCACGACCGATGAGTACGCCAGATGTCCATACTGATAACTGCTACGCCCTCTTAAATCAATGGCCGAGATCTCCTTCAGGTCTTTGGGCTCTCAGAGAATCAAAAATCAAACCTGTGCTTTCCAGGTATTTTACATGGAGTCATAGATCTGACGACACGTGGCTCTCTCCAAGATCAATGACTCATGCTTATTTTGGGGCTTTAGGACTTCGGGCCTTTGGAAAACAATCTTTAACAATATTTCGAACCCCCGATTCCTGCAAAATGTCGATCTGATATTCTCAGGAATGTCCTCCACTAAATTTGATCTCACCTGTTGCTTGCATTTCAAGCCTGAAATGGACAACTCTGAATGCTGCTCTTTGACGTTTCTTGTGTAAGCCGCAAACTTAGACAACCTGCTGCCCTTGACAATTATATGTGATAACAGAACCTTTATCCTACAACTTGACTTGAGAATAAGCATATTAGGTTAATGGATGTACACTATATTTATTTATAAGGTCACTGAACAAGTCTATCCATTATGTCCAACTCATGATTTTCCTTTTAAAAAGACCAAAAGAAAAGAAAGGAAAGAAGGTCATTGGACAAGTCTATCCATTATGTCCAACTCACGATTTTCCTTTTAAAAAGACCAAAAGCAAAGAAAGGAAGTGGATATAAATGATGTTTAAATCATGTAGCGAGTGGATGAATATATAACCTTCCGTGCTTGTGATTTTTTCTAGAACAAAAGCATAAAAAGGAAAATGATATAAATTCGCTTATTACTTATTTACTAGTAAATTAGGGTTACCTTGTTTCATTGAAAAAGTATATTCAATTTATTTATTAAATTTGAGAATTTAAATGGCATCATCAAAAGTGTGATATATTGCAGGCGATTTGTTTCTCTAGATGAAAGGATGCAACTATTGAAGTTAACTTGATAATCGTGATAATCTAGTAACAACCTCAATGAAAAAAATGATTTTAAAAGTCCGACGAAACCTTTCTAAAATGTTTTCATTTCATCTTGAATAGAGTAGCTGGTTAGTAAGCAAATGAAAAAGGTAAATAGATTTTCTAACTGATCTTCCCATTTTTTCAATGTGAGTCCCATCATCCATTCTATTTTTATTTCAATTGTATTTAAGGTGCATGCATGAAGTTTTGGGGCAGTGTGCCCCTTGAATATGTTTTAATTGGGGTTTCAGTTTTCATTTTCATGAATACTGAGGAGTAGGTAAACATGTAAGGAAATTTTAGGAAATAATAGGGCTAGCTTAGGGATAGAAATTAAAAATTTCATTTTCCTGTTATAGTTATTTAGAAATTATTTCATAAAATTTTTGGTTTGCGTATTTTAGTTCAAGTGGTCAAAAGTAGTGTTTTTGCTTCACTAGGAGTGCTCAACGACTGCAATATTTCTTTATTTTTATTAGTGGATATGCATACTTAGTCATTGTTTAAGATTTTTTTGTACATAGTTGTGCCATCCTTGTGGGCATGTTGGGCCCTGTGACCCAATGTAGCATAAACCTGCCAACTGATCAGGCTCATGCAAATATCTGGCAGAGACATTGCTTGTTCGTATCTACTTTTTATTATTCATTCGATCATCTTCATCTTTTTCCCAACCTCCATTTAAAGCAGGTGCTCACATATGTTAAAAAAATCTATTTTTTATTAGATCTTTGATGATTCTTCATCTACTTTCACTCGAAAGCCCATTATTCATATCTACTTTTTTTTATTCATTCGATGAGATATGTTAGAAAAACTAATATTTTATAGAGCTTTCACGATTCTGAGCCTACTTTCACTTCAAAGCCCATTATTCGTATCTAATTTTTATTCATTCGATCATATCTAATATGTTAATAGAAATGATGTTTCTAGATTTATACATTTCCATTTGTGTATTTCCACTATCATATGACAAATTATAGTGAATTGACAAATTATGTTCTTTTATGTGTAGAATTTTTTTCTTGAAAGTGTTATTCTATTTAAATAATTGTTGAGTTGATCTCACTTTGGTACAATCTCATTTTCTCAAGTGAATGTTGTCACTATTTTTTTATTACCTTCTTTTGTACCATTTCCATTGTAAAATCATGATGTTCACTAATAATTCTTTTAGGAAGATGCTTAATTCCTATCATTATTAAATTATTATTAATTTTTGGTATAAAGTTATATTTGAATGTTTTCTCTTGATAAAGTTTAGATATATATGTGATCATTTCTTCTATATTTATTATTCCCTGACGTAGGCATAGATAGACTATAATGATCGATAATTCTTTGACTACATATTACTTTGTCCTTTGACTAGAAATATTTGCATAATACCTATTGTTGGAGCTAGGGAATTAAAAACATATATTTTTATATAATAAAAAGTACCATATATGTACTGATCTGATTGGATAAGATCTATTGGATTTCTTATTACCGTCTTCGCTATTCCCAATGTTTTATATGACAACATATCCAATTTTTTTATCATATACAGTCTTTTTGAATAATATTTTTTTCCTATTTATTGCTTGAAGGTGGATTAATGCTAGCATTAGTTCGAATGTTTGTATTAGCATATTTTGCTAGCTGAATATATCCCTAAGTTTTTATTTGTACTAATCATATTGAAATGTTTTGATATCCAAGATTTATAGTGATTGAGAATTCCAAAGTTTATAACGTCCTTCCCGCATGTATTTGTATTGAAATGTATTGACACTTTTTTCAAGATGCTTCAATAGGCATGACAACTTAAATGTTTACATGACGCAAGGTCCTCCAACATGCCTGAAAAAATTCAATGTTAGCATATCGTGAGGTCCTTAGACAACCTGACAACCTTAAATGTTTATCTAAATACGCTTCTCGGAGTACATTTTTCCTCGAAATTTTCCGTAGAATGTTGCAGTGAATTTGTACAGTCTTGTTGTCCACTGCCAATTGAATAGGCATTGTATGTTTCATCCTTCTTGTACCTTTGCAATGCAATTTAATCATCGTTGAAGCTACATACATTGTTTACTAGTTCAGTGATTGTTTCTTCTTCGCTGGTTCGTCGGTTGCTACTTGATGTTGTTTCATTCGTGATTCCACCCACCCTTCTGCATTTCATCATTTCAGAGTAAGTTTCCATGCCATAGTTTCATTTTGTATTCGTTGTTTGTTGTTCAGTGTTTGCAGTTTGTAGGTAAGAATGTTTTATTATTTGTAGTGGCATGGTCGTCGTATGTTTCTAGTTCCTTCTGTGCTTCGAATGCAGTTTCGTAATCATTGGAGATACATATGTTGTTTACTGGTTCGGTGGTTCTTGCTGGTTCGTTGGCTTGTGGGTTGCTGATTGTGTTTTTTTTGGCTCGGGTTTATGCTTTGGGGCCCCAGGGGTGAATTTCGACATGTTTGTGATTTCTTGCTAGTTTGATGCTTGCTGTTTTCTTTTGTTTGATTTGGCCTTGCAGGGTTGGTATCCAACGCTGATGCTTGGAGCTGTTTTTTTTTTTTTTTTTGGATTATTGTTGTTTTTGGGGTGCTTTACGGTGTTCAACCCCTGCACCGACGAGTCAACATGTAGTTGTGTTATTTTCCCTGTCTACCGAGGTCGATATCTGTTCTGATGTGATATTTTGTTGGTGCTTTAGTTTTGCAATGCAAGAAAATAGTTGCATGCAAAATTGTTCGATAATTACATGTGAAATTGTAATATCCGTTATTTTTTTTAGGATAAAGCATATGCAGGCTACATTTATAAATCGTGTATGGTTATATGTTCCCATATGACATTACATGTTATTTTTCCTCTACACATACTTGTGTGCACACGATACAATTTGTATTGTACTTGAGATATGATATGTACAACAAAGATTCTGCAAGATTATATTTCGATGTCTGGAAGCATGTCTAGGTAGTACATGAGAGGACAATGGATTCTTTGGCGGGTAAATAGAACTATTTCTCTTTCTTTTAGATGTTTGTCTTCATACTAACTTGCCTTCATGTCTATTGCATATTCGGCGTTGCTACCTTGGAAAAAACAGGTTGGTTGGACAGGAAGATGAATTATTCTGTGCAACAACAGAGGATTCTGTGGTACAATCTTCTAAAAGGTATACCAACTGTGTTGGTAAATTAAATATACAAATTGGGTGGGGGAATATAATATTAGACTTCAAAACGATGGTTTGGAAGCAATGGGCCTTTCTGCCCTCCCTATTTCTACTTTTTCCATTTTCTATTATCCCTTTTTTTTTCTAATTCATCTGCTTAGTGTTCTTTCTGAAAATTCCTTGGTGCATCGGTTGGCGGACTAACGGTTTCACATCTATGGTCGTACTTCTACCTTATTCCATAGTTACCCACTTTTTCAATTGCGGTTGCTGGGATGGAAGGTTCAAGATTGCTCCCCTGGCTTCTGGGGGTCCTCGATATGCAGATTGGTCATGGTGCCCCGCCTTCATGCCCTGTTTACTGTTAAACTTTTTTCCAATTAAAAAAATCAAATGCATACAATTTTACGGTTATTTAGTCATTCTGATGGAAAATATACAATGCATATGCTTGTTTAGTCCTCATGTTCATCTGAACATGCCTGCATCAGAAAAACTTGGACTAGTGACATGGGCATGAGCAATCAGTCATCCCAAACATCAACAGACCAACAAGGCCAAAGGTAAAGATGCATACGCTCTTATCGTACTATGTTTACAAAACAAATATCCTCGGCTATATATTCATCTATGACATCGTGAATATACTAATGTCATTTGTAATACATGGTTTGTAGTTTGCAAGAATTATCAATAAGTACAAGCGAGACGCCGAACGTGTCGCATGTTTCGCAGACTAAGAGGTGTGGTTGAAAAACTCTGGATCCATAGTTCATTGAGGCTATGCATGTACTTATAGATTTATGCGAGTGAAAGAAGAATACAAAAAAAATAAAAATGCACACTACCATTCATTTTAGTTTTCCTGTTAAAAAAATGTCACTAGGTCTACAGTTGTAACATCCAAAGTATTATCAATAGAGGGCTTGAACAACCACTGAACTGGACAAGTGTTCGTCGGGGACATAATGGTCATCTATAGCACCTACATGGACAAGGAAAACAAAACTAGATCTATTATGCGTGTTGACATGACAGACAAGGAGGCCATGATGACAATGACACTAACTATTCCTCCACAACTTGTCCAGAAACATGCAAAAAATATATTGTCGGGTAATGGGATACCCATTACAAATTTTAATATATTGCCCAAAATAGTATATGACCGTCGTGATTGTCATCTAATTATTTCGCTCAACGAAACAAGTATTGTGGAAAAAAATTCCGTTGTTTGTTTAGAATATCATTTCGTCCCAGACTTGAATATTAGCCAAGTTGCACAGAGCACTGATATTTACCCAATCAGAATGATTGGCGCAGTTTTCACACTGGCGAGAAAACTTGGCTCGCAACACATTCTCCATATAAAGGATGGAGAGTTGGACAATGACAAGGCAATGGTACTGATTTTCATATTCAGTTTTGTCCTTTGCTTTCGCATGTGGATGTATTTGGGTAAGTTACACAAATATTGTGTTGTTCCATGTTGCAGCTGCAATTGTTCAATAAGTATTCAAATTTGTTTTCCACAATGGAGAAACAATTGTATAAAGGGAATATTCCACTTATGCTCTTCAAAAATATAACAAAGAAAATGGATGTTAGAGAAATGATCTTTCAGAAAACCCATGCAACGTTTATAACAGAGTTACGAGTAGATATAGTACATGATCTGAATAAACTAGCTAGATCTACAACTCTTGTGTGTAAACATCCACAAAATCATCCTCACTTTTCTTATACAAATAACCTTCAACGAATTTCTACGGCCTGTTTTATTTTATTTTTATTTTTTTAAGGGGAGGGGGGGTGCAGTTGTGTATTATATTTTTCAATGTATTAATTCTTATGCTCGCATTCCCAGGTTGAAGGTGTTTTAGTTGTAGCCAATGTGTACTTGAGAACCTTTGAACCTATATGTGAGAAATGCAACTCTCCTACTTCTGCCTCTTCTTTGATAAGTGATGATATGATTGATTGTCTGCGACGCGGTGAAAAATGTCTATATATATATGGGCATTGCATCAATGCTGCCATCCGAACCATGGGAAACACAACCATGCATTGTACAATTAGGTAGCCTCTGTTACAAAATGTGCTTCCTAAGTTGGCAAAATTGTCTTATGAAACATATCTACAAAAAAAGGCAAGTAGTGTCTACACGCTGTGGGACCTTCAGATGCACAACAAATTCACCTTAAATGAGAAAAATTAAATTTTGCATATCGGTTGAAGAAGGGAAAAAAAAAATATATCAAACTTTGGTAGGAAACAAAAACACCTCATGTGTCTCTATAATATTTCTTCAACATTCAGATGAATGTTTGTCGGACTCGACTACCTGGGATTGCATGTGCATAGGATTGTTCGGTCCAAAAAATGGGAAGCATGGAAGAAAACCCCATATATCCCATGGCCCCAGTTATTTTCTACTGGGAACATATACCATATGCAAGAGAAAATGAATGCGGTGACGTCTTTTCTTTGTATATCAAATTGTTTGATGCAAAGGTCGATGCGTCCTGCTCTATGGAACATTGTGGTAACTTGCTTGCGGCATGCTTAGCTTAGTTGGTTCTTGGTTGTATGATTCATCTGTCAATTTGTATATCGTGGAACTCCAACTATTTTTTGGAGGATAAAGAACAATAGAATTGAATTTTTTAGCTAGCTAGCCGACAAATCCGTCTGATAATTTCTATGGAGTTGTGATGCAAATGTAGTATGTGGCTTGTTTTAGCATTTTTCCTTAATCGATGAACTTGGTAAAATTAATATTCTAGAATAATTTGAAACCAACGAATATATACTGTGTGAAGTGCAATTGTGTTATCATATCAACAAGAGTCCCTTAAAATTCAAATTCGTCATTGTTTTAGCATTTTTTGCTTAATCGATGAACTTGGTAAAATTAATCTCCTGGAATAATTTGAAATCAACAAATATATATTGTGAGAAGTGCAATTGTGCTATCATATCAACAAGAGACCCTTAAAATTCAAATTGGTCGTTGCTATGCTTGCGGTCATAGAATTTTAAAAAACTTTCTTTTGTTTCCTTCATTTTTTTTAAAATAAGCGATTCAACATCCTTTGATAATTTTATGTAATTCAATTGTACAATATCAATATTTAATATTAATAATTTAGTATTTGAAAATAATATTTTTAGATAATGTTAGATAAGATGACCATCCGTATACAATCACAATCTTGAGCCCGCCAGTCCCAGAGTCTTTCTATCAATTTGTATGTCGCAGAAGTCCGAGCGTTATTTGGAGGACATGGGACAATAGAAGTGCAATGTTGAGCTCGAGAGCCCCCAAGTCTGCCTGCCAATTTGTATATCGCAGAACCAAGGGTGCTATTTGTAGGACACAAAACAATAGAGGCTCAATTTTGAGCCCTCCAGCCCGAGAATCCGCGATCCAAAAAGTGGCTAAGTATGGAATGCAAGATCCATACATGCTCTATAAAAATATCATGTCCATACTTTATAAAACTGCATGTTTTCTATGTATTGCTCGTTGGTCATTGTTATGCTTACAGTGATAGAATTTTAAAAAACTTTACTTTGTTTCCTTCATTTTTAAAAAAATAAGTGATTTAACATCCTTTGATAATTTTATGTAATTCAATTGTACAATATCAATATTTAATATTAATAATTTAGTATTTGAAAATAATGTTTTTATATAATGTTAGATAGGATGACCATCCGTAAACAATCATAATCTTGAGCCCGCTAGTCCTGAAGTCCTTCTGTCAATTTGTATGTCGTAGGACTCTGAGTGTTGTTTGGAGGACACGGGACAATAGAAGTGCAATGTTGAGCCAGAGAGCCCGCAAGTCCGCCTACCAATTTGTATATCGCAAAACCAAGGGTGCTATTTGAAAGACATAGAACAATAGAGGCTCAATTTTGAGCCCGCCGGCCTGAGAACCCACGATCCAAAAAGTGGCTAAGTATGGAATGAAGTATCCGTACATGCTCTATAAAATCTCATCTCCATACTTTATAAAAGTACATGTTTACTATGTATTTCTCTTTGGTCATTGTTATTCTTGTGGTGATAAAATTTTAAAAAACTTTATTTTGTTTCCTTCATTTTTAAAAAAATAAGAGATTTAAGATCCTTTGATAGTTTTATGTAATTCAATTGTATAATATCAATATTTAGTATTAATAATTTAGTATTTGAAAATAATGTTTTTAGATAATGTTAGATAGGATGACCATCCATAAACAATCGCAATCTTCAGCCCACCAGTCCTGGAGCTTCTGTCAATTTGTATGTCGCGAAACTCTGAGTGTTGTTTGGAGGACATGGGACAATAGAAGTGCAATGTTGTGCCAAAGAGCCTACAAGTCCTCCTGTCAATTTGTATATCGTGGAACTCTTGGTGCTATTTGTAGGACACAAAACAATAGAGGCTCAATTTTGAGCCCGCCAGCCCGAGAACCCGCGATTCAAAAAGTGGCTAAGTATGGAATGAAGGATCCGTCCATGGTCTATAAAATATCATGTCCATACTTTATAAAAGTACATGTTTACTATGTATTTCTCGTTTCTCGAAAAATTTCTAAGTGTGGAAGTTGGTGGATGCACGTGTTCAGATTTCCACTTACTTTTATATCACTAGCCCGACCAAATTGCACAAACTTTATTGTCTAATTAAATTGTGGAATATCAATATTTAATATTAATTATTTAGTATTGAAAATAATGTTTTTAGATCATGTTAGATAGTTGATAGGGATTACCATCTGTAAATAATGGCAATCTTGAACCCGCCAGCCCTAGCATCCTTCTGTCAATTGTATATCGTGGAACTCCGAGTGTTGTTTGGAGGACACATAACAATAGAAGTGCAATGTTGAGCCTACAAACCCGCAGGTCCACTTGTCAATTTGTATATCGTGGAATTGTGGGTTCTATTTGTAGGGCGCCAAACAATAGAGGCCCAATTTCAGCCCGCCAGCCCGAGAACACGCGATCCAAAAAATGGCCAAGTATGGAATGCGAAATCCGTACATGATCTATAAAAATTCCATGTCCATACTTAGTATGTATTACTCATTTTTCGGAAAACTTCTAGGTGCGCAAGTTGGAGGATTCACGACTTCAGATTTCACTTACATTTATATCACCAGCCCGACCGACCGCTTCCTTGTTTGATATTATAATTAACGAATATAAACTAGACCAAGTCTAATTGTGCTATCACATCAACACGAGGCCCTTAAAATTCAAATAGCTCACAAGTCCACTTGTCAATTTGTATATCGCGGAAATGTGGGTGCTATTTGTAGGGCATGGAACAACAAAGGCCCAATTTTGAACCTGCCAGCCTAAGAACCCACGATCAAAATAGTGGCTAAGTATGGAATCAGGGATCCGTACATGCTCTATCAAATCTGATGTCCATAGTTTTTAGAAGTACATATTTAGTATGTATTACTCGTTTCCTCCGAATGTTGTTCGGAAGACACAGAACAATAGAAGTGCAATGATGAGTGAGCCAGTCCACAAGTTCACCTGTCAATTTGTATATCGTGGGACTCTGGGTGCTATTTATAGGATACAAAGCAATAGAGGCCCAGTTTTGAGCCCGCCAGACTGAGAACCCGTGATCCAAAAAGTGGCCAAGTATGGAATGTAGGATTTGTACAAGCTCTATAAAAACCACATGTCCATCCCTTACGAGAATACTTACTTCGAGTGCATAACTCATTTTTTGGAAAACTTCTACCTGCGGGAGTTGGCGGATTCAGGACTTCATATTTCAATTACTTTTATATCACTAACCCAACTAATCGTCTTTCCGTTTGATATTGTATGAAACAAATATAAACTGGCCCAAGTCCAATTGTGCCATTACATCAACATGAGGCCCTTAAAATTCAAATAGTTCAGAAGTCCGCTTGTCAATTTGTACATCGCAGAACTTTGGGTGCTATATATAGGGAACGAAACAACAGAGGCCCAATTTTGAACCTGCGATCCAAAAAGTGGCTAAGTATGTAATGAGGGCTGCGTACATGCTCTATAAAATCTCATGCCCATACTTTATAAAAGTACATATTTGGTATTTATAACTTGTTTCTTGGGAAATATTCTACGTGTGGAACTTGACGGATACATGTGTTTAGATTTCCACCCATTTTTATATTAGCAGCTCGACCGACCTCTTTCCTGTTTCATATTATACAAAAATTTTGGAACGCAAGTTTCCGAATACGCGGGTTTTTCTTTGAAATAAGATATTTCACATCCTTTTATAACTCTGTGTAATTAAATTGTACAATATCAATATTTAATATTAATACTTTAGTATAGAAAATAATGTTTTTTAGGTAGTGTTAGATAGTTGATAGGGATCACCATCCGTAAACAATCACAATCTTGAGCCCGCCAGCCTCAGATTCCATCTGTCAATTTGTATATGGTGGAACTCTGAGTGCTATTTGAATGACACAAAACAATAGAAATGCAATGTTGAGTGAGTCAGCCCGCAAGTCCACCTATCAATTTGTATATCGCAGAACTCTTGGGTACTATTTCTAGCTCACAGAACAATAGAGGCCCAATTTTAAGTCCGCTAGCCCAAGGAAAATTTCTTGGTAAGGAAGTTGGTGGATTCGTGTATTTAGATTTCACTTACTTTTATATCACTAGCCCGACCAACTGACCTCTTCCCCATTTCATATTGTACAAACCTTATTGTCTAATTAAATTGTACAATATCAATATTTAATATTAATAATTTAGTATTGAAAATAATGTTTTTAGATAATGTTAAATATTTAATAGGGATTAACATCCGTAAACAATCGCACTCTTGAGGCCACTGCCCTGGAGTCCGTATGTCAATTTGTATATCGCAGAACTCCGAGTGATGTTTGTATGACACGAAAAAAAAGGAGTGCAATGTTGACCGAGCTAGCCCACAGGTCCGCTGACCAATTTGTATATTGTGGAATTCTAGATGCTATTTGTAGGCCACGAAACAATAGATGCCCAATTTAGAGGCCGCCAGTCTGAGAACCTGCGATCCAAAAAGTGGCTAAGTATGGAATGCGGGATCCATACATCCTCTATAACATCTCATGTTCATAATTTATAGTACATATTTAGTGTGTATTACTCATTTTTTGGAAAATTTCTAGTTTCTCTTTTCTCTCTACTTTCCCTTTCTTTACTTACTCATTTTTCGGAAAATGTCTAGGTGTTGGATTTGGCGGATTCATGTCTTCAGATTTCCATTGTTACTTTTATATCACCAGCCCGACCGATTGCTTCCCCATTTCATATTGAACAAACTTTTTGAATCACGGGTTCCTGCATATGCAGGTTTAACATTGCGTTTCCATTGTTCTGCCACATGCAACTAACACCCGAACTTCCGTGATTTACAAATTAGCAAACAAACCCCCTCTCATGTCGTATTCTTTCGATTTATGTTTTCTTGGTCCTTTTTCCCAATGTCTCATGATTTTATATACAGAACCCAAAGTTCATCAATATAAAAATTTCCCTCTCGCCATTGCACTTCCGTTGTTCCCCTACGCACAAACAATAGCCGAAATTCCGCGACATACAAATTGACAACCGATATCTGTCACTGAGATGAAATATGACAATTAGCTCTTCACATATCCTGGCTATATCTTCTGCCCTTTTTCTTTTATAACCCGCCCAAACACTTTCCATACTTGGGTATTTCTTGGAATCGGTTTCGAGGGTTGGCAGGTGCACGAAATGTACAATGCTTCATCGTAATTTTCCATCATCGATGCCTTCATACTTGTTCCTAGATATGCAATAATTAATCTTTAATGCTAGTAGTTCATCCTACAAGAACTGTTAAGATTTTCATTAATGTCCGGAAGTCCGGAGAAGATTTGTCATTACTACGAATTAAACTAATATTTGCATAGAAGTATGTTATCCTTTCCAAGTATTCATTTCAAACATGATTCAATCTATTTTTGTGCACCGGCGGGTTGGCGCCTTTAAAAAATTTCTAATTCTTAATCTCTCTTTGTCATCATCGTCACCTTCGCACTTTTTTCTAAATATGCAATTAGTGAGATGTAATGGTGACAACACGTTCTGCACAAACCCTATAGATTTTCATTGATCAGCGAAACGCTCGAGGAGATATTCCATTGATACACATTAAACCATAATTTGTGGAGGGTTATATTATCTCTCCTGAATTTTCATTTCAAACGTCGTCTCGAGAAAATGAAAATTCTCATTAACTTGTGGCAGTAGTTCTGTCCATATATAGTAAACACATTCAGGCATAATGGCCAGAGGTTCCACTATTCCAGGGCATATTCTTACTACTCATCTCCCTCTGCCCTGGAGTAAAAAATGAGATGGTCCCTTGGTACACTAAGAGATATATTTCAAGCCAAAGAATTCCAAGGCAACCCTTCCTGCTTAGAGAACCTGCGCAGTTGCATTGATGGCTGGCACAGAGGTTGATGTCATGGATTCTGAGCCAGAAAAAGATGATCTAATGGGCGATGATACGACAATGGATGATTGCAATGCAAAGACTCTTCCCACTCCTGCGCCCAAATTGAAATCAACCATAATGGGCAGAACTTCCCGGCTCAATGATGGTGGTCCTGAAAACACCAAAAGGAGTTTAAAAAAAAAAACCTACTTTGAATGCAATAGACGCTTTGCAGCACGAAATTAGGAATTCCAGAGTTCCAAATTAATCCATTCTGGGTGGAAGAGTTTCAGTGTAAGGAAATGATATGTTGATGCTTCCAGATATATATTTCAATCCAAAAAATTATTCACTTCCGGGACTATTGTCCTGTTCTATGGATATACAATTAACATCTGAAGGAATCAGGTCTCGAACTCTCACTGCTGCAAGGCACTTTTCTAGTAGTCATCTCCTTCCACCCAGAATGGACTAATTTGGGCCTCTTAAATTGCACATGCAACCTATGTCCTTGATTTTGTTTAGACTATGTAGAGGAGGTTTCTAGTTGTGTCCTAAGTTTCAATTAAGGGCTATTCCATTTCCCGCATTGGTTTCCATCTTCTTCCCTACGGGAAGCTTATGAAAACTATCAATTTCACCATAGGATGATTCATCCAGGAGTAAACTACAAGGATCCTGCATACTGTGGATCCCATGCTTGTGTTTGTGGTGGATACATTCAATGTTTTGGCCCGAAGAATTGGGTCCAATTTCTAAGGATAGATGTACAATACCCAATGTTTTTTTTTTTAAAATGGATTTGCTATTAAAAACATTTGCCATGGGGTCTTCGTTGCTGCTTCTTTTCTGTATTTAATGCATGTTCTCATTGACATGGTTTGGTGCTCTCGTAGTTCTTCGATATTGTGTTTAATTACATTATTTTTTCTAACATGGAACATCTAACAATTATATGACAATGTATTGTGTCAATTCACCAGTCTTTTATGGAAAAAAAAAATGTATTACATACAGTTTCAAACCAATGTTCAATTCTATTTGTAATGTAGATAGAACATAGCGATACCAATGTACAATCTTGCAGCAAAATCGTCATTCTTATTTCTAGACATGCAGTTATTAGGTTTGAATGCTAATAGCCCATAATGCAAGAAGTTTAATACTTAAGTTAATATGTTCCAGTCATGGAAGAATGTATCAAGAACACAATTACACCCAGATGTTCCAATAAAATCTAATGTTCAACAAAGAATTTGCTAGCAATTAGTAGAAAATGAAGTTTAATAGTTAAGTTAATATGTTACAGTCATGGAAGAATGTATCAACAACATACTTATATGCAAATGTTGCAATAAAATCTAATCTTCAACAAAGCATTTGTTGACAATTAGTAGAAAATGATGGTTTTGCAACAATGGGGCTTCTTTGAAACCAGTTTGTGCTTACGCAAATTTCCCTCCCCCTTTCTATTTTCCCACTCTTTTATTCCCTGTAGTTTCTCTTCCTGGTTACTTCATCATTTTTTCCAAAAATTCCTTGCTGCGCGGCTTAGCAGATTCACAAATTTACAATGAGCGCTTCCCATTTCTTTAAATTGGCCCTTTATTGTTCCATGTCCTACAAGTAGCACCCAGAGTTCCACGATATACAACTTGACAGGTGGACTTGCGCGTTGGCTGGCTCAACATTGCACTTCTATTTTTTTGTGACCTCCAAACAACATTCTGATCTCTGTGCTATACAAATTGACACACAAGCTCCAGGGCTAGTGGGATCAAGATTTCCTTTGTTTACAGATGGAAAAGTTCTAAAACGAGCCATACCACATTTGTGCCACAGAAGCTATATTAAAGGGAAAACCATTTCCTCTATAGTTTCGTGTCCTATTATGCACTATACAAATTGATAGCTGAACTTGTGGCCTGGCTGGCTAAAAAAATGCCTCGGAGTTCCGCAATATACAAATTGACAAACGAAGTATACAACTAAGAACCAGGTAAAATAGCGAATTGTATTACTGGTAGCAAGCACTAATTTCAAACATCATGGAATGTCATTTGTGCATCGTCGGGTTGGTTCTTTCATGAAAAATTCAATCCTCACTTTCGAGAACGATTCTGCTCGATCATTTCCCTATTCCATACTTAGCCACTTTCCTGGAATTCTGCAAATATACAAACCGACCGCTGAACTGCCCCATCATGATCTCTTTCGTTTTACATGTTTTGCAGTCAAAAATTACGATACATACAATTTGACCGTGGAACACTCGCCTCTCCTCAGTAACCTTGTAACTCTTTTTTCAATCCCATATGATCTCTTTTCAGACCTTTCCATTCTTTCCTTTCTCTCCCCTGTCTCTGTCACCTTCACACTTGTCTATAATAAAAGAAAAAAAATTGTTATATATATATATATATATATATATATATATATATATATACATATCTTTTTTCTAAATATTAAATTACTGACATTTACTTCTAACAACCCATCATGCAGGAACTGTATAGGTTGACATTGATGGGTGAAAGCCTCGAGGATATCTCCTATTAATGTGCATTAAACCAAGATTTGTGGGGGTTTATATTATCCCTTCTGAGTGTTGATTTAGAAATCATGAAATGTCGTTTGCACGTCATCACCTTGGCACGTTCACGAAACCTCCAATCCTTAATTTCTCTTCATCGTACCCACCACCTTCGCATTTCTAAATATGCAATAAGTAAGCTTTAATGCTAACAGTTCATCATGCACCACCCATACAAATTGTCATTAATCAATGAAAGGCTCGAGGAGCTTTCCCATTCATAAGAAATTAACCAAGATTTAGCGGAGAGTTACATTATCGGCTCTAATGGTTCATTTCAACCATCATCTGGAGCAAACCAACATTCTCATAAACCTATGGTATCAGCTCGACAACACTTCTGTGGAGATACAGTGAACATCTTCGGGCACGAGGACCAGAACTTCCAGTGGTCTAGGGCATATTATTATTACTCAACCTCTTTCACAAAGAAACAAGTAATTTGGACCTCTGGGAGTGCTCGTGCAGGTTGTGTCCCTGAGGTTTTTGATTGTAAGGACATGGTTTCTTGGTGCTCCTATAAATTTATTTCAGACAAAAGAATTATTCCACTGCGGGACCACTCTTTTGTTTATTTGTTACCTCAGGTCTTCCGCTAGATGCTAAGATTGTCAGAGCCAACATTGATGTTCAGAGGAGAAGATTGCAAATAGTTCCTAGCACAACATAATAACGGGTTGGACCTCTTGCCTGATTTATTGGAAAACCTGCTTCTAGTTCCTGAAGATATTACAAGCTTGCAGGCTAGTTCATTTAGAAATCCATTTCACGAAATTGCCTGGCTGTTTACAAGAATAACGGGACAGGAGTCCACACCAACGGTTTCCTGGATGGATATTTATATTTTGTATTTCAAAGTCAACAAACAAACCATTTTTTATTGGGGCAAGTTAATTTCCCATGAAATCTGTTCCTAGTTGTCAAGTTTCAAAAGGAAAAATAAATTTTATATGTCATCCTACTTAGTTTTTGCGATAGCGCATTCCTATCGATTTCCACAACTGTCTCTGTCGAAGAATTTCAACTGGGAATTCAACCCAGTAATGTTCTGGTACCAGGCCTTGTGGAAGCACAAGGCTTCCCACTATTTTTATGAGGTTTTTAATGGCTTCGTGTCTATTTTCAAAGTTTTGTTGTTAGGAGAAGATTCTCCCAGAATATCTGAATAGACAACCATTTTTTTGGACAGGAAGGAGACACTCAAACATTTAAATAATTACACTATCATAAGAATTTTTGGCTCCACAGAAAAACCTACTCTCCTTCCATGTCACATTACGGACATAATGTTTGTTTCAGAAGTAGTAAAGAAATACAACTACTAGTTTCATCTGTTGCAAAAGAACAAACAAAAACAGTTCATTCCTCTGCCTTGGAAAGTAAGGGAGTTCTTGTTGAAAAACATCAACAAAATTAACGAATTCGTAGCGCATTCTAGCATCTCCAACCTGGAATATGTTGAAATCATAAGAGGGTTCGACCCCTATAATATTTTTCGACAAAATTTACAAACACTTGGCCTCGAAGATTTTTTTTCAAAAAACACCTGCCTGAAAATAGAGACAGTGGCGACAACGCTCCTACCTCTGATGCCGACAACCTAGACACAGTGCAAATCTGCACTAAATTGTACACACAACAGGGGAAAGGCCCTGGTGACAAGAGTGTTCAATCGACAAATAACACTCCAAAAAGTATGACATCCCGGAGCATCGCTCCAACGACCCACCACAACAGTAAAGAAACTTAGAGTTCCTCAAATGGAGGAGGAGATAACGACCCTCCTCACTCTAAAATTGATAGTTCTCATAAGCTTCCAGTAGAGAAGAAGAGAAAAAAAAATGTGGGGCAGGCAGAAGAGCCATCAATTCAGAGTGAGAACATAGAGCTTGACACTGATCTAGATAGCATGCTCTGCTACCTTGATCAACCCGAAGACACCATCCATCATATCCGTCCAATGGGCATATCCATTACCGAAAATTTTGACAAAGATGAATCCTTCGTGTTCGAGAGCGTTGTTTTTGATAGCTAGTGCAAAAAATTGATAATTGAGAAAAAAAATGTAAAAAATAAGAAAGGAAAATCTCGTTTAGAGTTTGATCTTGCCAACATGCGGTCGTGCCAAATTTTTCAACTTCACAACACAAGTAGAGAAGAAATTCATGATTCCATTGGAGGCATCGAGGTTGAGAATGCCAGACTGAAGGATTGGGTCAAGAAATTGGAAGAGGCTTTGATTCCTATGCCATTGCTTGTCAATCCTTTAGCAATAGCCATGCCTTTAACCCCTGCAACCAACGTAAAAGAATCCTCCACCCTGCTCACATCCTGTAGAGGATATGTGGATAGTAATATCAAGAAAATAATGGAACTGGTTACCGAGGTGTGGAAAACAGCACAAACCATCACTTCCCTTGGAACTAGGGCACATAGTTTGTTCGAACATTTGCAGGAGGAATTAAAAGATGAGGAAAATTTATTTTTAAAAATGGTCCTTCCTTTTGGCACCATTGTTAACAATATGACAGAAACAAAAAGAAGAGAACAATATCTTCCATCCAAAAACCGGATCAGTCAATTAAATGCATATTGGAAAGAAAAAGTAAAAAACCTGCATCTCATTGTTCATTCATGTGAACAAGCCATATTGAAGAAAGATAAATTATTCACAAGGATGTCAAGAATAAACTTAGCTGGAAAAACCAATGAATTCCAAGACCCCAACTTAATCATAAACTCATTTCCCTTAACTAGGAAAGAGTTTTATAAACATGTTTCTATGTTTAAGGCCTTTAGTTTGATCAAGCTCATGTCGACAACTGGCTAGTCAAATATTTAATACAGAATGAGGAAATTCATCAGGCTCTGTGCAATCTTTCTATCAACTTCTGAGAATTAGAAAACAATATTTTCAACATAAAAATACAGAATGAGATCAACGTCTCCCCAATGATAACCTACATTGAAGAATGGATCGAAAGGCAATTGAAGCAGGCTGCCGATGAAAGGCAACAGACAGTTTCTAGGATTCCAGCAGCCTTCGACGAAATCATTGAAACCCCAGTCATTGGCGACATCAATGAAATGAAAGCCACAAGAAAATAGCCAAAGGGATCATATGTACCCTCACTGTAAGTCTACTGATCGCATCCTACATTTTTTATCAACCCAATTATTCTACTTTTTTAAATAGAGATGTGTAGCCAAACACTTATACCTTTCAATTTATTTTGTTTGCAGGTATTGCACTCTATGTTCTTTCTATAGTCTTGTTTCTTATACATATTTCTCTAATGGTCCGCCAGAGATCCAATCCCAATCTACATGACAAATACATTGAAATTTCGATTTATATGTAACATACTTTATTTTTTTGTATATTTCAAAATTTCGAGTAGTAACAAACTTTTATTTTTTGACATATTTCAAATATAATTTTTTTCTTATCTCCTTTTAAATTTATGTCTTCATACATTTTTATCTTTCACGAGTTTGTATGACAAATGCACTTAAATTTTTATATGTAACAAACTTTTATTTTTTTATATATTTCAAAATAAATGGTGCTCTGCATGCCAAGCGTCATTTACGTATGCCCCATGTTCCCTCATATACATGTTGCACACAACATTTCTGTGATATACATTTCAAAATTTACAATAGTATGTAACAAACATTTATTTTTTTACATATTTCAAATAAAGTTGTTTTCTTATCTTCTTTTAAATTTATGTCTTCATACATTTTTATCTTTCACCAGTTTATATGGCAAATGCATTTAAATTTCAAAATTTTTTCTTCCACTGTGAATAAATTTGTAGTTTGTTATATACTTTCAAAAAATAATTGGTGCTCTACATGCCAAGCGTAATTACTTATGCCCCATGTTCCGTGATACACATGTTGCACACAACATTTCCTTGATATACAGTTTGCACCGAACACTTCCATCATTTACAATTCGACCCCATTTTCCACAATTTTCTTTCTAACCTCGTTGGCAGGGACTACACTGCCACACAACTTTGTTTTAAACTAGTGAGTGGAACCCTTTCCATTTCTTCTTCATTTATATTAACTAACTATTAACTTTTCTAAATATAAGAACAACTCTTTTCATTTATTTTTCATTTATCTCAACAAATTACTAACTTTGCTAAATATAACTTCTTATAGTATATTTGTTTATTAATTCATTCCATTTCTTATTCATTTATCTCAACCAACTATTAAATTTCCTAAATATAACTTCTTATAATATATTTGTTTATTAACTTTTCTAAATATAACTTCTTATAATATATTTGTTTATTAATTCATTGGATGCATCATTCCCTAGAAAAACTCATGTTTATTAGAGATTTCACCATTCTTCGCTACTTCCACTTAAAAGCCCATTATTATGTCCTTTTTATAGTAGGGGGACATTATGTTTATAGTTGTTTCCCTTGGGGAACTATTACCGAGACATTATTTCATGATTTAACATAAAAAAATGAAGTAGTGGTGGATACTAGAGGGAGTAGCGACAAGATTCCATCACCCTCATTAATTAAAAACTTGAAATACAACAACTACGAGCTTGAGGCCACATCGATATTTCATGCATTGTACATGCTCGCTTGTTTCCACGAAATGTTTCACCATGAATTTCCCATTGTTCCTTCATCTTTCAATTGAAAGCGCAAAAATCACGGAGGATAAGAATAATTTGTTGTAATTGTAAATGCGGAAAACACAATTAACACATGACAATCACATGAAATTAGTACACAAAGAATTACGTGATAAAACCCTTCTTATAAGGGAAACCTCCACAAGGCAATGATAATCTGTCTTCTTATTGTTCAAGGGAGATAAATAAAAACAACAGTTATAATTCATGCTTCCATTCGACCCAAGCTTCATGCTCTCACCTCTCTCTCAATTCCACTATTCTCCCATCTCTTTATGCCTCTATCGGCTTACATGAATGTAGAACAAAATTCAATTAGTTTATAAATTATTTTCCAATCGTGTGCATTCCTATGGTAGATTTGGTTGAACAACCTGCCAAAAAATAGGCTCCATTAAATCTGTTGATATCCACCGATTTTAGGAAATTAGTTGGCATATTCAACAATATCCACCTTGAAAACAATTTACCTGATCTATCATGCCCAATTTATTCATCACCTCTTCTTCAATCCAAGAGAATCCAAGCACCATCGTAGCTTCTCTAAAAGTACTAGTTTTGTGAACATGTATGTGCAGTTCTCTTTTGTATGAACTTTCTCAAGAAAGACTCAACATTCATCGACGACCTGTCTTACAAAATGGTACTTGATAAGAATGTGTTTTGTTTTACTGTGGTAGGCTAGATTCTTAGCCAAGTGAATAACACTTTGACTATCACAAAGTATCTTTACTTTGTTCTGCATCCCTCAAAACTCACCAGACAAACCTTTTAACCAAACCGACTCTTTTCAAGAATGTGAAGAAGCTATGTATTCTTCTTATGTAGTGGATAAAGCAACAATGTTATGTAGCTTTGACATCCAACTAATAGCTCCACCTACAAGAGTAAAGACATATCCTGAAGTCGACCTTCTCTTGTCCAAATCACCTGCAAAATTAGAATCAACATATCCACAGACTAATTCACAACTACTGGTATAGGTGATACAATAATCACTTGTGCCTCTCAAATACCGAAGCACCCATTTCACTGCTTCCCAATGCTCTTTACCAAGATTTTCCATATACCCGCTCAAAACCCCAACTGCATGTGAAATTTCTAGACTTGTACTAACCATCACATACATTAGACTTCCTACTGCATTAGCATATGATTTTCAAGACATATATTCCTTTTCTTCTTTTGTACTAGTATATAAACTTGAAGAAATCTTAAAATGGGAAGCCAAAGGAACTGAAACTGGTTTCACATCGTTGATCCGGATTTATGTAGGAACACAATGAAATAGAGAAATACACATAAACGCAGAGATGTAGTGGAAATAAGACTTCATTTCATTAATGACAAATGACTGAAATATGCTTACAGACATAATGGAAATAAACTAGCTAGGGCACTGGTAGCTTATCTATGAGAAGAGATGTGGTGGCTACTGGCCTCTAAACTATTTTACAATGAGGCTTGAAGGCCTATTATTATTGAGAAACAATGGAAAACCCTAAACATCCAAAGACCTAACCCTAGGAGATAAAATCCCAAGACCATGGGCCCCGTTTGGGTAAGTTGGTACATCAACTTCCCAGGGATGTAACTTTGGCATACGATCTCCGTTTGATGCGTTCCATACCTCGTTAGAAAGATCTATCTGAGGAATACAACTTTCGGGTGATAAAGATCAATTAACAATCCTTGATGCTCCCATTTTTTCAAAAAATGTCGTTTAAGGCCTCAAAACGGCTCCGGAGGCTCAGGACCCGAAAAACTGCTAAAAATAGGAAACTGTGTGGAAACTGAAAAAATGAAAGAAGCAATGGTGGGGGTCCAAGTGGAATAGGTGGGTGGCCACCAATATCCACTTGGATCATTCTTCCCCCCTTAGGAAGAAATGGTCCCAATTTCGTTGAGTTCCTCCATGAGATGAGGAAACTTTTGTTGAACTTGGTCCCTGGTGAGCCACTTGCCTTGGTGAAGGAGTTGGCCTACTTTGACAACTTGATGTAGCGGTATCCTTTGTTTTTGGGTGTGCTTGATCTGTGTATCCATGATATGATCAGTTCTGGCTTGTTCCATGCAGTCTGGATTTAAATCTGTTGGTGTGAGTTGTTCTGCCATGTCAGATGTGTCTAGTAGAGGTGGAAAGTAGGGCCGAAGGTGGTCCACATTGAACACTGGGTGGAGACCAATGAATGGTGGAATGCTGAGCTCAAAGGAATGAGGGTGTATGACCCATATCAGAGTGGACAAAGCTTGCAGTGGGTCCAGCGAGGCTCTCCTTTTGCAAATGCAGCCACACTTTGTCGCCCACCTGGAAGTTGTGTGGCACCCGATGTTGATCATGTCGTTTCTTGTACTTAGCATTGGCTTTGTCCAAGATGTCATGAATCTATTGGAGGATGTGTTGAATGTGATCAATGAAGCTATTTTCCTTGTCAGACTCAGAATAAACATGAGCCGAATCTTCCTGAGTAGTGACAAATGGCATGGCTATGTCAATGGGACATAGTGGCTGGAATCCCAAGCCCACTTGAAAGGGGTTCTAGTTGGTTGAGCTATGGAGAGCTCGGTTTTAGCTATGTTTTACATAGGGGAGTCTCTCATCCCATGTGTGTGGATTCTTTGAATTGTACATATGTAGAATGTGTCTGATCATTCGGTTGACGACCTCTGTCTGGCCATCAGTTTGTGGATGGAAAGATGTGGACTTGGTGAGCTTGGTGTCCAGCATCGACCAAAGGCTGGATTAAAATGTAATGAGGAACTTACTGTCCTGATCTAAGATGATAGACTGTGGGATCCCAAAGTGTACCCACACTCATTCAAAGAAGATTTTAGCAGTGGCTTCTGCTATGATATTCTTCTTGCAGGCCATCATAATGAACATCTTCGAGAATTGGTCGACGAACACAAAATCACAGTCATTGCCATGCTTAGTAGAAGAAAGGCTTGACATGTAATCCATAGATATGGATTCCTAAGGTCGACTGGGGGAAGAAAGTGGAGTATAGAGGCCTTGCTTCTTGATGGTCAGTTTGGCAATGGCGCAAGCAGTGCAAGACTTGATGTACTTCCTGACATCTTGTGGAAGGTTCGGCCAATAGAAATACTTTTGCAGTACTGGCATGGTTTTCTCGACCCCGAAATTCCCAGTGACCCGACTTTAGTGCGCCTCCCAAATCATCTTGGTACACTCTCTTTAAGGAACACAAAGGTGTCCCAGGTGACAAAGAGGGGCATCCTGGAGGTGAAAATTGGGAACTTGCTTACCCTCCAAGAGTGTATTGTATGTGTGGCCGAATTCTGGATCACTTGTGTAGAGAAGTGGCCAATCAAAAGTCTCATGACCACAAGAGTTGAGCACAGTGGTTAGCACCATGATGGGTGGTCGACTGAGGCAGTCTACAACATTATTAGTGCTGCCTTTTTTGTACTTAATGTTCAAATGAAACTGTTGCAGGTATGTGGACCACTTTTGATGGCGATTGTTCTGCAACTTCCCTTGTGTCTGTATGAACTATAGGGGTCGATGGTCTATGTGGATGATCGTTTTCTTTCCCAAAATGTAATGCTTCCATTGCCGACATGACTGCACAATGGAATACATTTCTTTTTCATAAGTGGGATACTTTCGGACTATGTCAGAAAGTGTCTCACTGTGATATTCCCTTGGATGCCCATGTTGAGTAAGGACTGCCCCAATAGCATAGTCAGAGGCATCTGTCTCAATCTCAAATGGTTGTTGCAAGTCTGGTAATGTGAGCACTGGTGTAGAGCAGAGGCGATTCTTCAACTCCCCAAACGCCTTCTATTGAGATTCCGACCAAAATAATTTTGCTTTAGCTCCTCCCTTGGTGACTTGACTCAAGGGCCAAGTGATATGAGATAATCCCAACACAAACCTATGGTAGAAATTGGCAAGACCTAAAAGGATGCAAAGCTCTGTTAGTGTGGTTGGGACTAGCCAATCCCGAATGAATTGGATCTTTGCTGGATCCACATGCACCTCCCGCTCATCAATAATGTATCCCAGATATTGAACCTGGGTCATGCCAAAAGTAATTTCTCCAAATTGGCACACAACTTGTGTTGCCGCAGTGTTTGGAGGACCTGTCGAATGTGGTGGAGGTGCTCTTCCCATGTCTAGCTGAAGATTAGAATGTCATCTAAGTACATCACTACAAATAAGTTTGTGAATGGCCACAAGATGTCGTCCATTAGCCTCATGAAGGTTACAGGGGCATTCGTCAATCCCAAAGGCATGACCAACCATTCGAAAAGGCCCTCCTTGGATTTGAATGTAGTATTCCACACATCAGAGGGTTCGATTGGTACTTGGTGATACCCAGACTTCAAGTCAATCTTGCTGAAATATTTTGCCCCCTTGAGTTGGTCCAGAAGGTCATCAATCCATGGGATCAGGTACCTATTCTGGACAATGATAGTCTTCCGTGACCGATAGTCAATGCAGAGTCTCTAAGTCCCATCCTTCTTCTGGACCAACACGATCGATCTCCCACAGGGCGATGAACTCGGCTAGATGTGACCTTTCTGCAACAGCTCCTGAATTTTCCTCTTGATTTCATCATTCTCCAGNAATCTACATGACAAATACATTGAAATTTCGATTTATATGTAACATACTTTATTTTTTTGTATATTTCAAAATTTCGAGTAGTAACAAACTTTTATTTTTTGACATATTTCAAATAAAATTGTTTTCTTATCTCCTTTTAAATTTATGTCTTCATACATTTTTATCTTTCACGAGTCTGTATGACAAATACACTTAAATTTTAATATGTAACAAATTTTTATTTTTTTTATATATTTCAAAATAAATGGTGCTCTACATGCCAAGTGTCATTTACGTATGCCCCCTATTCCCTCATATACATGTTGCACACAACATTTCTATGATATACATTTCAAAATTTACAATAGTATCTAACAAACATTTACTTTTTTACATATTTCAAATAAAGTTGTTTTCTTATCTTCTTTTAAATTTATGTCTTCATACAGTTTTATCTTTCACCAGTTTATATGGAAAATGCATTTAAATTTCCAAAAATTTTCTTCCACTGTGAATAAATTTGTAGTTTGTTATATACTTTCAAAAAATAAATGGTGCTCTACATGCCAAGCGTCATTTACTTATGCCCCATGTTCCGTGATATACATGTTGCACACAACATTTCCGTGATATACAGTTTGCACCAAACACTTCCATCATTTACAATTCGACCCCATTTTCAACAATTTTCTTTCTAACCTCATTGGCAGGGACTACATTGCCACGCAACTTTGTTTTAAACTAGTGAGTGGAACCCTTTCCATTTCTTCTTCATTTATATTAACTAACTATTAACTTTTCTAAATATAAGAACAACTGTTTTTATTTATTTTTCATTTATCTCAACAAATTACTAACTTTGCTAAATATAACTTCTTATAGTATATGTGTTTATTAATTCATTCCATTTCTTATTCATTTATCTCAACCAACTATTAACTTTCCTAAATATAACTTCTTATAATATATTTGTTTATTAACTTTTCTAAATATAACTTCTTATAATATATTTGTTTATTAACTTTTCTAAATATAACTTCTTATAATATATTTGTTTATTAATTCATTGGATGTATCATTCCCTAGAAAAACTAATGTTTATTAGAGCTTTCACCATTCTTCGCTACTTCCACTTGAAAGCCCATTATTATGTTCTTGTTATAGTAGGGGGGCATTATGTTTATAGTTGTTTCCTTTGGGGCACTATTACCGAGACCTTATTTCATGATTTAACATAAAAAAATGAAGTAGCGGTGGATACTAGAGGGAGTAGCGATGAGATGCCATCACCCTCGTTAATTAAAAACTTGAAATACAAAAACTACTAGCTTGAGGCCACATCGATATTTCATGCATTGTACGTGCTCGCTTGTTTCCACGAAATGTTTCACCATGAATTTCCCATTGTTCCTTCGTCTTTCAATTGAAAGCGCGAAAATCATGGAGGATAAGCATAATTTGTTGTAATTGTAAATGCGGAAAACACAATTAACACATGACAATCACATAAAATTAGTACACGGAGAATTACATGATAAAACCCTTCTTGTAAGGGAAACCTCCACAAGGCAATGATAATCGCTCTTCTTATTGTTCAAGGGAGATAAATAAAAACAACAGTTATAATTCATGCTTCCATTCGACCCAAGCTTCATGCTCTCATCTCTCTCTCAATTCCACTATTCTCCCATCCCTTTATGCCTCTATCGACTTACATGAATGTAGAACAAAATTCAATTAGTTTAGAAATTGTTTTCCAATCGTGTGCGTTCATAAGGTAGATTTGGTTGAAAAACCTGCCAAAAAATAGGCTCCATTAAATCTGTTGATATCCACCGATTTTAGGAAATTAGTTGGCATATTCAACAATCTCCACCTTGAAAACAATTTACCTGATCTATCATGCCCAATTTATTCATCACCTCTTCTTCAATCCAAGAGAAGCCAAGCACCATCGTAGCTTCTCTAAAAGTACTAGTTTTGTGAACATGTCTGTGAAGTTCTCTTTTGTATGAACTTTCTCAAGAGAGACTCAACATTCATCGAGGACCTATCTTACAAAATGGTACTTGATAGGAATGTGTTTTGTTTTACTGTGGTAGGCTAGATTCTTAGCCAAGTGAATAACACTTTGACTATCACAAAGTAGCTTTACTTTGTTCTGTATCCCTCCAAACTCACCAAACAAAACTTTTAACCAAACTGACTCTTTGCAAGAATGTGAAGAAGCTATGTATTCTTCTTATGTAGTGGATAAAGCAACAACGTTATGCATCTTTGACATCCAACTAATAGCTCCACCTGCAAGAGTAAATACATATCCTGAAGTCGACCTTCTCTTGTCCAAATCACCTAGAAAATTAGAATCAACATATCCACAAACTAATTCACAACTACTGGTATAGGTGATACAATAATCACTTGTGCCTCTCAAATACCGAAGCACCCATTTCACTGCTGCCCAATGCTCTTTACCAAGATTTTCCATATACCCGCTGAAAACCCCAATTGCATGTGAAATTTCTAGACTTGTACTAACCATCACATACATTAGACTTCCTACCGCATTAGCATATGGTATTCGAGACATATATTCCTTTTCTTCTTTTGTACTAGGACATAAACTTGAAGGAAGCTTAAAATGGGAAGCCAAAGGGACTGAAACTGGTTTCACATTGTTGATACGGATTTATGTAGGAACACAATGAAATACATAAATACACATAAACGCAGAGATGCAGTGGAAATAAGACTTCATTTCATTAATAACGAATGATTGAAATATGCTTACAGACATAATGGAAATAAACTAGCAAGGGCATTGGTAGCTTATCTATGAGAAGTGATGTGCAGATACTGGCCTCTGAACTATGTTACAATGAGGCTCGAAGGCCTATTATTATTGAGAAACAATGGAAAACCCTAAACATCCCAAGACCTAACCCTATGAGATAAAACGCCAAGACCCTGGGCCCTGTTTGGGTAAGTTGGTACATCAACTTCCCGAGGATGTAACTTTGGCATACGATCTCCATTTGACTCATTCCATACCTCATTAGAAAGATATATCCGAGGAATACAACTTTTGGGTGAGAAAGATCAATTTATAAACCATGATGCTCCCCTTTTTCCCAAAAAATGTCGTTTAAGGCCTCAAAACGGCTCCGGAGGTTCAGGACCCGAAAAACTGCTAAAAATAGGAAACTATACGGAAACTGAAAAAATGAAAGAAGCAATGGTGGGGGTCCAAGTGGAATAGGTGGGTGGCCACCAATATCCACCTGGATCATTCCTCCCCCCTTAGGAAGAAATGGTCCCAATTGTGTTGAGTACCTCCATGAGATGAGGAAACTTTTGTTGAACTTGGTCCCTAGTGAGCCACTTGCCTTGGTGAAGGAGTTGGCCTGCTTTGACAACTCAATGTAGCGGTATCCTTTGTTTTTGGGTGTGATTGATATGTGTATCCATAATCTTATCAGTTTTGTCTTGTTCCAGGCAGTCTGGATTTAACTTTGTTTCTGTGAGTTGTTTTGCCATGTCAGATGTGTCTAGTAGAGGTGGAAAGTAGGGCCGAAGGTGGTCCACATTGAACATTGGGTGCAGACCAATGAATGGTGGAATGTTGAGCTCAAAGGAATTTTCCCCTACAGCCTTGGTGAGGGTGTATGGCCCATATCAGAGTGGATAAATCTTGCGGTGGGTCCAGCGAGGTGCTCCTTTTGCAAATGCAGCCACACTTTGTCGCCCATCTGGAAGTTGTGTGGCACCTGATGTTGATCATGTCATTGCTTGTACTTAGCATGGGATTTTTCCAAGATGTCATGAATCTATTGGCGGATGTGTTGAATGTGCTGAATGAAGTTGTTTTCCTTGTCGTTCTTAAACTGAACATGAGTTGAATCTTCCTGAGTAGCCACAAATGGCATGGCTATGTCAATGGGGCATAGTGGCTAGAATCCTAAGCCCACTTGAAAGGGGTTGTGGTTGGTTGAGCTATGGAGAGCTTGGTTTTAGCTATGTTGTACATAGGGGAGTCTCTCATCCCATGTGCGTGGATTCTTTGAATTGTACATACACAGAATGTGTCCGATCATTCGGTTGACGACCTCTGCTTGGCCATCATTTTGTGGATTGAAAGCTGTGGACTTGGTGAGTTTGGTGTCCAACATCGACTAGAGGCTGGACTAAAATGTACTAAGGAACCTACTGTCCCGATCTGAGATGATAGACTGTCGGATCCCAAAGTGTACCCACACTCATTCAAAGAAGATTTTAGCAGTGGCTTCTACTATGATATTCTTCTTGCAGGCATCATAATGAACATCTTCGAGAATCGGTTGACCACCACAAAAACACAATCATTGCCATGCTTAGTAGAAGGAAGGATCGACATGTAATACATAGATATGGATTCCTAAGGTCGATTGGGGGAAAAAAGTGGAGTATAGAGGCCTTGCTTCTTGATGGTCAGTTTGGTAATGGCACAAGTAGTGCAAGACTTGATGTACTTCCTGACATCTTGTCGAAGGTTCGACCAATATAAATACTTTTGCAGTACTGCCACGGTTTTCTCTACCCCGAAATGCCCAGCGACCCGACTTTAGTGCACCTCCCAAATCATCTTGGCACACTCTCTTTAAGGAACACAAAGGTGTCCCAGGTGACAAAGAAGGGCATCCTGGAGGTGAAAATTGGGAACTTCCTTACCCTCCAAGAGTGTATTGTATGTGTGGCCGAATTTTGGATCACTTGTGTAGAGAAGCGGCCAATCAAAAGTCTTGTGACCACAAGAGTTGAGAACAATGGTTAGCACCATGATGGGTGGTCGATTGAGGCAGTCTACAACATTATTTGTGCTTTCTTTTTTGTACTTAATGTTCAAATGAAACTGTTGCAGGTATGTGGACCACTTTTTATGGAGATCGTTCTGCAACTTCCCTTGTGTCTGTATGAACTATAGGGGTCGATGGTCTATGTGGATGATCATTTTCTTTCCCAAAATGTAATGATTGCATTGTTGACAAGCCTGCACAATGGAATACATTTCTTTGTCATAAGTGGGATACTTTCGGACTGTGTCAGAAAGTTTCTCACTGTGATATTCCCCTGGATGCCCATGTTGAGTAAGGACTGCCCCAATAACATAGTCATAGGCATCTGTCTCGATCTCAAATGGTTGTTGCAAGTCTGGTAATGTGAGTACTGGTGTAGAGAGGAGACGATGCTTCAACTCCCCGGATGCCTTCTATTAATATTCCGACCAAAAGAACTTTGCTTTAGCTCCTCCCTTGGTGACTTGACTCAAGGGCCAAGTGATATGAGAGAATCCCAACACAAACCTGCGGTAGAAATTGGCAAGACCTGAAAAGATGCGGAGCTCTGTTAGTGTGGTTGGGGCTGGCCAATCCCGAATGACTTGGATCTTTGTTGGATTGAGATGCACCCCCCGCTCATCAATAATGTATCCCAGATATTGAACCTAGGTCATGCCAAAAGTGCATTTCTCCAAATTGGCACACAACTTGTGTTGCCGCAGTGTTTGGAGGACCTGTCAGATGTGGTGGAGGTGCTCTTCCCATGTCTGGATGAAGATCATAATGTTATCCAAGTACACCACTACAAATGAGTTGGTGAATGGCTGTAGGATGTCGTCCATTAGCCTCATGAAGGTTACAGGGGCATTCGTCAACCTCAAAGGCATGACCAACCATTCGAAAAGGCCCTCCTTGGATTTGAATGTAGTCTTCCACACATCAGAGGGTTCGATTGGCACTTGGTGATACCCATACTTCAAGTCAATCTTGCTGAAATATTTTCCCCCCTTGAGTTGGTCCAGAAGGTCATCAATCCGTGGGATCGGGTACCTATTCCGAACAGTGATCTTGTTCCATTCCCGATAGTTAATGCAGAGTCTTCAAGTCCCATCCTTCTTCTGCACCAACATGATCGGGCTCCCACAGGGCGATGAACTCGACTATATGTGACCTTTCTGCAACAACTCCTGAATCTGCCTCTTGATTTCATCATTCTCCATAACAGAGCGTCGACAGATGCGCCCATTGGGTAGCGGCGCACTTGGGGTCAGATCGATGGGGTGCTTGACCTGGCAGTGTAGAGGCACCCCTGCACGGGAGGTGAATATGTCCTCGTACTCCTCCATGACCTTATCCATCTGTTGTTTTCGTGCAGTGGGGCCCTGTCTTGAGGTCATGGCCATAGTCTTCCTCTTTCCCTGAGGGTGGATCATTAGGAAAACAAATTTCCTAGTTTTCGAAATGAGCTTGCTGCATTGTTTTGCAGTAACCAAAGAGATGGTGGTAGGCGGTGCTATCTCCGATATCCTGTACAACTTATTTCCCAAAGTGATAATAATAGCACGAGGCCTGGACTCATACAAAACATGTTGCTTCCACAAGTATGGTTGGCTTAATAATACATCATAAACATCAAGAGGAGCAATGCCACATAATACCTCATCCGTGAAGGGCTTGATGTTGTAGGGAAGGTGACATTGTTGACTGATGCGGAGGTCCCGTCCTTGGTGCAACCACCCGATGGTGTATGGTTGTGGGTCTGCTGTGTTCAGAAAGCCCAACCACTTCACAACCTCTATTGAGATGAGGCTCTTCTGGCTCCCTTTGTCAACAATGAACTACAACGGGGAACCCTTTACCCACATCTTGGAATGGAAGAGATGATCCGCCTCCTCTAGATCTTCTGGTTCCTCCATCTGGATCTTCATGGTGGAAACGATGGCATTGGGATCCGCATCTATAATATTATTTCCCCTGTCATTCCCCTTGTTAGGTTTTGATTTAGAGTTGGAGCATGCATCCGATTCAGAATCCTTCAACTCAGCTACCAGTGACTGCTTGGCCCGACACTCACTTTTGTTGTGAGTGGAGCTCTTATGGAAGTCACACCACTTTCCCGTGTCCTTTCTTGGCTTCGTGGTGTTGTTCTTTTCTTGTGGCTTTGGCGGGTTGTCTTGGGATTCCCTGCCTTGGCTTGGTCCTTTGTTCTATGGTTTGGGGGTACATTTTCCTTGCTTTTGATTTGCAGACCCAAAGTCTCACTTTTTCTGTTTGAAATTCTGCTCAATCTTGGCATCATATCGGTATGCCACACCAAGCGAGGAGATGTCAAGGAACTCCATTTCCTCCTGAATGTATCTGTGGAGACAACTGCGGTACTTTAACACCAAATGTTTCTTTGAATCTTTGATACCCAACTTTCTGTGTAGGGTATGAAACATATTCGCCATCTCATGTACATCTTGGTCCCTTTGTCGTCGCAGTGTAGTCCATTGTATGTATTTTTCCTCATAGCTCCCCAAGGGATAATATTGTTCCTTGATTATGTCTCGGAAAGAATTCCAAGTGGGTGCGACCGAGAACAAAAAGGGTTCTCCCTCTCCCTGTTGCTCTGAGTAGGTTTCCCACCAGTTCTTGACATGGGGGGTAGCTTTGATGTGTGCGAAAATAATCTTTTATCGGTCAGAAAAGTCATGAACCAAGAAATATACTTCTAATAGTATCTCAGGGATGATTTTAGAGGCTAAATTTCGCTCATGGGCTACTTTTCTATGGTTTTTCCAAAAATGAGATTCACTATTTTAAAAATGATTCGCCCAAATTCTATAGGATAAAATTATTTTATCTTAAGAATCGCCAAAATTTTATAAAAAATATATAAAATACTTAGAAATTTGAATATTTTTACAAAAATATTGCCAAACATTTATAGTTGACATATCAAGGATTAGTAAGATTCGCCAAGGTTTCTACATTTTAAAATAAATTTCCATCCTTAAAATCATCCCTGTAATAGATTCAACCATCTATCTACGGCATCTGCATCTATTTGGCCCTCAAATATGGGAATGTCAAAGTTTACTTGTACCTTAAAAGGAGTGGCGCCTCCAGAGTGGTTGTTGGATGTCG
>JZKD02S1736627.1:0-12255 GCA_000966675.3 Picea glauca | reverse complement strand
TTTAAAAATGATTCGCCCAAATTCTATAGGATAAAATTATTTTACCTTAAAAATCGCCAAAATTTTATAAAAATTATATAAAATACTTAGAAATTTGAATATTTTTACAAAAATATTGCCAAACATTTATAGTTGACATATCAAGGATTAGTAAGATTCGCCAAGGTTTCTACATTTTAAAATAAATTTCCATCCTTAAAATCATCCCTGTAATAGATTCAACCATCTATCTACGGCATCTGCATCTATTTGGCCCTCAAATATGGGAATGTCAAAGTTTACTTGTACCTTAAAAGGAGTGGCGCCTCCAGAGTGGTTGTTGGATGTCGATGCACCGCCAGTGGGTATCTGTTGAAGAATCTAGGCAAAGTTGTCCATCATCACGTTCCTTTGTTTCTCGAGGGCCTCCTCAAGCAACATTTTGATAGGATCTCATGCTCCCTCATCTTTCTTTTCTTCCCCCATGGGCGGTCGTCAGGGTTTGCGAGGCTGATCTTGCAAAGGTTCAACCAGATCGAGCCCCAACTCCTTATACCTAGCCTCATTGTGGACATGCAAAGAACGATTGAGAATGAGCAAACCGCTCTGATACCACTGATCCGGATTTATGTAGGAACACAATGAAATACATAAATACACATAAATGCAGAGATGCAGCGGAAATAAAACTTCATTTCGTTAATAACAAGTGACTGAAATATGCTTACAGACAGAATGGAAATAAACTAGCTAGGGCGCTGGTAGCTTATATTTGAGAAGAGATGTGGCGGCTACTGGCCTATGAACTATGTTACAATGAGTCTCGAAGGCCTATTATTATTGAGAAATAATGGAAAACCCTAAACATCCAAAGACCTAACCCTAGGAGATGAAACACCAAGACTATGGGCCGCGTTTGGGTAAGTTGGTACATCAACTTCCCGGGGATGTAACTTTGGCATACGATCTCCATTTGACACGTTCAATACCTCATTATAAATATTTGTCTGAGGACTACAACTTTTGGGTGAGCAACAATAATTTATGATCCATGTTGCTCCCCATTTTCCCAAAAAACGTTGTTTAAGGCCTCAAAACGGCTCCGAAAGTTCAGGACCCGAAAAAATGCTAAAAATAGGAAACTATACGGAAACTGAAAAAATGAAAGAAGCAATGGTGGGGGTCCAAGTGGAATAGGTGGGTGGCCACCAATATCCACCTGGATCAATTGTTCATACCAAAACTCAAAAGTATCTTCTCAACATACTTTTGTTGTGATAACCAAAGCTTACCATTCCTCCTATCTCTGAATATCTCCATGCTCAATATTTGCCTTGTTGCTCCTAGATCTTTCATATCGAACGTCCTAGCCATCTGAGGCTTTAACTTATTGATCTCAGTTATGATTTTTTTTGCTAAAATCATATCGTCAGCATACAATACCAAGATCATTAATATGCCATTATTCAATTTCTTAAAGTAGACACAATGATCATACCCACTCCTTGTATAATTTTGGGTCACCATGAAAGAGAAAATTTCTTGTATCATTGTCTGGGCGACTTCCTCAGACCATACAATGATTTCTCGAGCCTGGAAACAAATTTCTTGTTTTGATTTTGAATGAACCCTTCAGGTTGGTCCATGTGAATTTCCTCATCCAAATCTCCATGAAAGAAGGAAATTTTCACATCTAGTTGCTCCTGCTCCAACTCCAAATCAAGTAATGCAACTAATGGTAACACAATTCGAATTGAAACAGACTTAACTAATGATACAAATATCATGAAATTCAATACCTTCTTTCTGAGAATATCCTTTCGAAACCAGCCTTGCTTTGTACCTTTCCACCTTATCATCAACGCCCTTTTTCAGCTTGTAGACCCACTTGAACCTACAATTTTTCTGTCTCTTGGAAGTTCTACCAGGTCCCATGTGGCATTCTGCTATAATGCCTTCATTTCATCCTTTATTGCTTCTTTCCATTTATCATTGTTACAACCCTTCACATCTTCCTGATATCTTGAAGGCTCATCATCATTATTACTTAAAGAAACTAATGAAACAAAATCATCATACCTTCTTGGAGGATTTTTTACCCGCATAGACCTCCTTAGGGAAGTTTGTGGCTCATCCACATTCTGTTGATTATTATCATTAACCATGTCTTTCTCTGCAGGAAAATCTTCAGAAACTTGTTCATGTTCACTTTCATTTGTATTTTCATTGGTTGCAAACTGAATCTGTTGATACTTAGGTACTTCTTCCTGTTTCATTTGAACATCTACATCTGATTTGATGAGAGATGATTCATCAAATATTACATATGTGTTAAAGGTGATCTTGTGGGCAGTAGGATCCCACAACTTGTACCCGTTAATACCATCACCATATCCAACAAAGATAAGCCTTTTNTCTCTGAATATCTCCATGCCCAATATCTTCCTTGCTGCTCCTAGATCTTTCATATCGAATGTCCTAGCCATCTGAGCCTTTAACTTGTTGATATCAGTTATGATTTTTCTTTCTAAAATCATATCATCAACATACAATACCAAGATCATTAATATGCCATTATTCAATTTCTTAAAGTAGACACAATGATCATACCCACTCGTATAATTTTGGCTCACCATGAAAGATTCAAATTTCTTGTATCATTGTCTGGGCGACTTCCTCAGACCATACAGTGATTTCTTGAGCCTGGAAACAAATTTCTTGTTTTGATTCTGAATGAACCCTTCAGGTTGTTCCATGTGAATTTCCTCATCCAAATCTCCATGTAAGAAGGAAATTTCCACATCTAGTTGCTCCCTCTCCAACTCCAAATCATGTAATGCAACTAATGATAACAAAATTTGAACTGAAACAAACTTAACTAATGATAAAAATCTCATGAAAGTCAATACCCTCTTTCTGAGAATATCCTTTTGCAACCAACCTTGCTTTGTACCTTTCTACCTTATCATCAACACCCTTTTTCAGCTTGTATACCCACTTGAACCTACAATTTTTCTGTCTCTTGGAAGTTCTACCAGGTCCCATGTGGCATTCCGCTATAATGCCTTCATTTCATCCTTTATTGCTTCTTTCCATTTATCACTATTACAACCCTTCACAACGTCCTGATATCTTGAAGGATCATCATCATTATTACTTAAATAAACTAATGAAACAAAATTATCATACCTTCTTGGAGGATTTTTTACCCGCATAGACCTCCTTAGGGAAGTTTGTGGCTCATCCACATTCTGTTGATTTTTATCATTAACCATGTATTTCTCTGTAGGAAAATCTTCAGAAACTTGTTCATGTTCACTTTCATTTGTATTTGCGTTGGTTGCAAACTGAATCTGTTGATACTTAGGTACTTCTTCCTGTTTCATTTGAACATCTACATCTGATTTGATGAGAGATGATTCATCAAATATTACATCTGTTTTAATGGTGATCTTGTGGGAAGTAGGATCCCACAACTTGTACCCCTTAATACCATCACCATATCCAACAAAGATAAGCCTTTTTTATTTTGTATCTAGTTTAGAACACTGATGTTTCAGAATTAGAGCATAGGCTTCACAACCAAAAACTTTAAGATTAGAATAATTACAAGGATGACCTGTCCATAACTCTTTTGGAATTTGTCACTCTATTGTTGTTGATGGTGATTGATTTGCCAGATAACAAGCTGTAGATATTTCTTCTGCTCACAGTTCCTGTTGCAAGTTTGTGTTACTAAGCATACTCCTTTCTCTCTCTAAAAGAGTCATGTTCATTTGTTCAACAACTCTGTTTTGATGAGGAGTATAGGAAGTGGTTTTATGCCTATTAATCCCAAACTCCTTGCAATAGTTCTGAAATTCCATCGACGACAATTCACCACCATTATCAGTTCTTAAACATTTAATGGACCTACCAATGCTCTTTTCTACAAAAGCTCTAAAATGCTTGAAAACAATAAATATATCAACCTTTCTTTTTAACATATGGATCCAAACATTCCTAGAGAAATCATCTTTAAAAGTAAAAAAATATGATGATCCTCCATATGAAATAGTAGGGGATGGCCCCCAAACATTAGAATGGATATAGTCAAGGATTCCTTCACTGGTGTATTTTCCGGTTTTAAATTTCAGCCTATTCTATTTTCCATAAAACAGTGTTTGCAGAAATCTAACTTTAAATACTTTAGACTATGAAGTAACTTGCGATTAGTTAATACCTTTAATCCTTGTTCTCTCATATGGCCCAAACGTTGATGCCACAGTCGAACAGAGTCACTGTCTTTCTTAGATATCGTAGCCACATGATCTGACTCAGTTCTTCCTTCTAACAGAAACATGTTACCAACCTTCTTCGCTTTCATAACCAGTAGGATTAATTTGTAGACCTTCATAACTCCACCTTGAAAAATACTCTTATATCTTCTAGTCCCTAAGAATCCCAAAGAAATTAGGTTGTTCCTAAGCTCAGGTACATGTCTCACATTAATTAGTATTTTAACAGTTGCATCAAACATATTAATTCGAATGCTACCAATTCCCACAAATTTACATGAGATATCATTTCCCATGTAAACTATTCCATCATCTATAGACTGGTAAGTAACAAACCAGTGTCTATGAAGACACATGTGATTTGAAGCACCAGAATCTAATAACCATTGTTGATNTCTCTGAATATCTCCATGCCCAATATCTTCCTTGCTGCTCCTAGATCTTTCATATCGAATGTCCTAGCCATCTGAGCCTTTAACTTGTTGATATCAGTTATGATTTTTCTTTCTAAAATCATATCATCAACATACAATACCAAGATCATTAATATGCCATTATTCAATTTCTTAAAGTAGACACAATGATCATACCCACTCGTATAATTTTGGCTCACCATGAAAGATTCAAATTTCTTGTATCATTGTCTGGGCGACTTCCTCAGACCATACAGTGATTTCTTGAGCCTGGAAACAAATTTCTTGTTTTGATTCTGAATGAACCCTTCAGGTTGTTCCATGTGAATTTCCTCATCCAAATCTCCATGTAAGAAGGAAATTTCCACATCTAGTTGCTCCCTCTCCAACTCCAAATCATGTAATGCAACTAATGATAACAAAATTTGAACTGAAACAAACTTAACTAATGATAAAAATCTCATGAAAGTCAATACCCTCTTTCTGAGAATATCCTTTTGCAACCAACCTTGCTTTGTACCTTTCTACCTTATCATCAACACCCTTTTTCAGCTTGTATACCCACTTGAACCTACAATTTTTCTGTCTCTTGGAAGTTCTACCAGGTCCCATGTGGCATTCCGCTATAATGCCTTCATTTCATCCTTTATTGCTTCTTTCCATTTATCACTATTACAACCCTTCACAACGTCCTGATATATTGAAGGTTCATCATCATTATTACTTAAAGAAACTAACGAAACAAAATTATCATACCTTCTTGGAGGATTTTTTACCCGCATAGACCTCCTTAGGGAAGTTTGTGGATCATCCACATTCTGTTGATTTTTATCATTAACCATGTCTTTCTCTGCAGGAAAATCTTCAGAAACTTGTTCATGTTCACTTTCATTTGTATTTGCGCTGGTTGCAAACTGAATCTGTTGATACTTAGGTACTTCTTCCTGTTTCATTTGAACATCTACATCTGATTTGATGAGAGATGATTCATCAAATATTACATCTATTTTAATGGTGATCTTGTGGGAAGTAGGATCCCACAACTTGTACCCCTTAATACCATCACCATATCCAACAAAGATAAGCCTTTTTTATTTTGGATCTAGTTTAGAACACTGATGTTTCAGAATTAGAGCATAGGCTTCACAACCAAAAACTTTAAGTTTAGAATAATTACAAGGATGACCTGTCCATAACTCTTTTGGAATTTGTCACTCTATTGTTGTTGATGGTGATTGATTCGCCAGATAACAAGCTGTAGATATTTCTTCTGCTCACAGTTCCTATTGCAAGTTTATGTTACTAAGCATACTCTTTTCTCTCTCTAAAAGAGTCATGTTCATGTGTTCAACAACTCTGTTTTGATGAGGAGTATAGGAAGTGGTTTTATGCCTATTAATCCCAAACTCCTTGCAATAGTTCTCAAATTCCATCGACGACAATTCACCACCATTATCAGTTCTTAAACATTTAATGGACCTACCAATGCTCTTTTCTACCAAAGCTCTAAAATGCTTGAAAACAATAAATACATCAACCTTTCTTTTTAACATATGGATCCAAACCTTCCTAGAGAAATCATCTTTAAAAGTAACAAAATATGATGATCCTCCATATGAAATAGTAGGGGATGGCCCCCAAACATTAGAATGGATATCGTCAAGGATTCCTTCACTGGTGTATTTTCCGGTTTTAAATTTCAGCCTATTCTATTTTCCATAAAACAATGTTTGCAGAAATCTAACTTTAAATACTTTAGACTATGAAGTAACTTGCGATTAGTTAATACCTTTAATCCTTGTTCTCTCATATGGCCCAAACGTTGATGCCACATTCGAACAGAGTCACTGTCTTTCTCAGATATCGTAGCCACATGATCTGACTCAGTTCTTCCTTCTAACAGAAACATGTTACCAACCTTCTTCGCTTTCATAACCAGTAGGATTAATTTGTAGACCTTCATAACTCCACCTTGAAAAATACTCTTATATCTTATAGTCCCTAAGACTCCCAAAGAAATTAAGTTTTTCCTAAGCTCAGGTACATGTCTCACATTAATTAGTATTTTAACAGTTCCATCAAACATATTAATTCGAATGCTACCAATTCCCACAACTTTACATGAGATATCATTTCCCATGTAGACTATTCCATCATCTATAGACTGGTAAGTAACAAACCAGTGTCTATGAAGACACATGTGATTTGAAGCACCAGAATCTAATAACCATTGTTGATCATGATGTGAACCAATACTAATTGATAAAACTTCATCAACCATACCTGAACCTGTTGCTAAACCTGTTTCAATTGCGTTCTCTTCCTTCATTTCTTTTGGAGGGTCGTCTTTGGAGGCTTGTTGTTGCTTCCAACAATCCTTCTTCAGGTGTCCCGATTTTCCACAAAACCAACACTTAAGATTTCTCTTTTTTCCTTTCGACTTTGATGGAGATAAATCCCTTTGAACTTGTCCTCTTTCTTTAGGTGTGCCTCTGACCATCATCGCCTCAGATGTAGAGGTTTCTGAATTGGATTTCTACATTGTTTCCTCAGATAGTAGAGATCCAACAATAACATCAAACTCAATACTTTTTGTTGTGCTGAAACTAATAGAGGTAACAAAGTGATCCCATGACACAGGCAAAGAACACAATAATGTAATTTTCTTGTCTTCGGAATCGAATTTTACTCACATGCTAGTCAACTGAACTAAGAGAGTATTAAAAGTATTTAAATGATCATCTATTTTCGTACCTTCATGCGTAGACTGTACAATTTCCTTTTCAGGAAGATCCTATTCGTCAAGGATTTCTTCATATACAGGCTTTACAGCTTCGTCCACAAACCGACTGTTGTTTTCTCTGCAACAATGTTGAACATAACATCATTGGCCAAACACAGGCATATGACACTCAATGCTCTCACATTGATCTCATCCCAGTCTTCATCTGTTATGGTCGCAGGTTGCTTTGTTTTTTCCAAAAGCACCTTCACCACGCCTTGTTGCATGAGCAGATCGTGCAACTTAACCTTCCAGATGTCGAAATTGTTCTTGCCATTAAACTTATCAATTTCAAATTTCACACTCTAAGTTTTCGTCATCTCTTCGATCATTGCACCTGACAAGAGGAATGGACCGCGATAAGTAAATATCCTTCGAACCGGTAGTATAACCTTACATTTGTCACGCTTTACAACTTCTCTCTAGCACCACTATACCTCACCCTTTTGTATCTTTGGACCGTGTCCTCATTTTTGAATATGCCCATAATCTTCACAAAAATTACCGTAATATATTTACCATGGAAAGATAATTTTGAAGGGCGCGTTAATTCTTGATACCGTGGAAACAACAAAACAATGATATATCAACAAAAGAAGGCAACGATCACTGCAAAAATATAGTGGCGGGTATTCCTTGAGTCCGCGGCTCTCCAACCAACGATGTGCCTGCACACAGATGGACCTTTTGCTTCTCACCGAAATTTGACAGCTCCTCCGAATGATATAAAACACTACTCAATGACAGACAACACTGCTCCATCTTCGATATTTGAAAAGTGCATGGACCCTCCACTTGCCTTGTGTTCTTTCACCACGGATCTCCAAAAATTGTTCTCCGATCAGAAATCAGGATATGCGATTAGAACTTGCAAGACGATTTTCCATTTACAGCCACACCCCTATTGCCGCTCCATTCCATTGAATATTGTTGGCGCTCCCTTCCCTGATAAATTCTGAAGCAAGAAATGCAAAGAGAAAGATAGAACAAAAAATAGTATATTCAAATGTATGAAGAAGAGTACAAAAACGAAGATGTGAAGAGATTGTTAGAAGATATTACAATGCAATGGGAGATGGTTGAGCTAAATAGTCTCAAGCAAGACAAAAATAGAAAGTACAGCTGTCCAGTACATCTGGAAGTGTACAATCAGACTGTTGAGGTTACAATATGTTTAATACTCCCTCTTAAACTCAACAGTTACAAACGTTAGCACTGACTATGCCTAAGTGCTGTCTCTGAAAATAAAAAACTGACTTCCCTAGTGGTTTTGTAAAGATATCAGCAAGATGATCTCGAGAACCACAAAATTGTAGTGCAATATACCCATTATTGACTAGCTTGTGTATGAAATGAAATCGAGTATCAATGTGTTTACTTTTCTTGTGAAACACATGGTTCTTGGATAAAGCAATTGTTGATGTATTTTCATAGAAAATAGGAGTTGGATCCTTTTCTGTTTGTGACATATATTTCAATATTCGTCTTAGCCACACAGCTTGACATGAAGCTGAGGTAGCAGCGACATACTCTGCCTCTGCAGAAGATATTGATACAATTGGTTGCTTCTTTGATGCCCATGAGATGAGATTTGTCCCCAGTTGAAAAACATATCCTGATGTGCTTTTCCTGTCATCTAGGCTGCCTGCAAAGTCACTATCTGTGTAACCAGACAAATGATTACTATCAGATTTAGTGTACCATAAACCGAAATTGAGTGTTCCTCCAACATATCTCAAAATTCGTTTTTCCATTTTCCAATGAGAATCTTTGGGTGATTCCATGAATCTGGAAACAATGTTGGCTGCATACATAATGTCAGGCCTAGTTGTTGTAAGATACAACAAGATTCCGACTAAGATTTTGTATAGGGTAGAGTCCACTGTAGGTCCTTTATCATTCTTGCTTAATTTTGTGCCTAGTGGTATGGGGGTTTCTGCTGGATTGCATCCTTCCATGCGAAATCTTTTGATGATGTCTGCTGCATACTTTTGCTAATAGACAAAAATGCCTTTGGGTGATTGATTAACCTCAATCCCTAAAAAATATTTCATTATGCCAAGATCTGTCATCTCAAACTCAGATTGCATGGCATGTTTGAAATTTGTTAACTCAATATTTCCTGTGTAGATCATGTCATCAACATATAAACATACAATTATAATTTTATTGTGCTTATCTGTTTTGGTGTAAAGAGTTGGCTCATTTTGGCTTCTGCTGAAACCACTTTTGATCAGATAGGTGTCGATTCTAATGTACCAAGCTCTTGGAGCTTGCTTTAAGCCATACAAGGNGAAATTGTTCTTGCCATTAAACTTATCAATTTCAAATTTCACACTCTAAGTTTTCGTCATCTCTTCGATCATTGCACCTGACAAGAGGAATGGACCGCGATAAGTAAATATCCTTGGAACCGGTAGAATAACCTTACGGTTGTCACGCTTTACAACTTCTCTCTAGCACCACTATACCTCACCCTTTTGTATCTTTGGACCGTGTCCTCATTTTTGAATATTCCCATAATCTTCACAAAAATTACCATAATATATTTACCATGGAAAGATAATTTTGAAGGGCGCGTTAATTCTTGTTACCGTGGAAACAACAAAACAATGATATATCAGCAAAAGAAGGCAACGATCACTGTAAAAATATAGTGGCGGGTATTCCTTGAGTCCGCGGATCTCCAACCAACGATGTGCCTGCACACAGATGGACCTTTTGCTTCTCACCGAAATTTGACAGCTCCTCCGAATGATAGAAAACACTACTCAATGACAGACAACGCTGCTCCATCTTCGAGATTTGAAAAGTGCATGGACCCTCCACTTGCCTTGTGTTCTTTCACCACGGATCTCAAAAAATTGTTCTCCGATCAGAAATCAGGATATGTGATTAGAACTTGCAAGACAGTTTTCCATTTACAGCCACACCCCTATTGCCGCTCCATTCCATTGAATATTGTCAGCGCTCCCTTCCCTGATAAATTCTGAAGCAAGAAATACAAAGAGAAAGATAGAACAAAAAATAGTATATTCAAATGTATGAAGAAGAGTACAAAAACGAAGATGTGAAGAGATTGTTAGAAGATATTAAAATGCAATGGGAGATGGTTGAGCTAAATAGGCTCAAGCAAGGCAAAAATAGAAAGTACAACTGTCCAGTACATCTGGAAGTGTACAGTCAGACTGTTGAGGTTACAATATGTTTAATACTCCCTCTTAAACTCAACAGTTACAAACGTTAGCACTAACTATGCCTAAGTGCTGTCTCTGAAAATAAAAAACTGACTTCCCTAGTGGTTTTGTAAAGATATCAGCAAGATGATCTCGAGAACCACAAAATTGTAGTGCAATATACCCATTATTGACTAGCTTGTGTATGAAATGAAATCGAGTATCAATGTGTTTACTTTTCTTGTGAAACACATGGTTCTTGGATAAAGCAATTGTTGATGTATTTTCATAGAAAATAGGAGTTGGATCCTTTTCTGTTTGTGACATATATTTCAATATTCGTCTTAGCCACACAGCTTGACATGAAGCTGAGGTAGCAGCGACATACTCTGCCTCTGCAGAAGATATTGATACAATTGGTTGCTTCTTTGATGCCCATGAGATGAGATTTGTCCCCAGTTGAAAAACATATCCTGATGTGCTTTTCCTGTCATCTAGGCTGCCTGCAAAGTCACTATCTGTGTAACCAGACAAATGATTACTATCAGATTTAGTGTACCATAAACCGAAATTGAGTGTTCCTCCAACATATCTCAAAATTCGTTTTTCCATTTTCCAATGAGAATCTTTGGGTGATTCCATGAATCTGGAAACAATGTTGGCTGCATACATAATGTCAGGCCTAGTTGTTGTAAGATACAACAAGATTCCGACTAAGATTTTGTATAGGGTAGAGTCCACTGTAGGTCCTTTATCATTCTTGCTTAATTTTGTGCCTAGTGGTATGGGGGTTTCTGCTGGATTGCATCCTTCCATGCGAAATCTTTTGATGATGTCTGCTGCATACTTTTGCTAATAGACAAAAATGCCTTTGGGTGATTGATTAACCTCAATCCCTAAAAAATATTTCATTATGCCAAGATCTGTCATCTCAAACTCAGATTGCATGGCATGTTTGAAATTTGTTAACTCAATATTTCCTGTGTAGATCATGTCATCAACATATAAACATACAATTATAATTTTATTGTGCTTATCTGTTTTGGTGTAAAGAGTTGGCTCATTTTGGCTTCTGCTGAAACCACTTTTGATCAGATAGGTGTCGATTCTAATGTACCAAGCTCTTGGAGCTTGCTTTAAGCCATACAAGGATTTCTTCAACTGATACACTTTGGCTGGGTGCTCTTGGACTTCAAATCCAGGTGGTTGATCGACATAAACTTATTCTTCTAAGAAACCATTCAAGAATACTGACTTGACATCCATCTGATATACTTGTCATTTGTGTTGTGCTGTTATGGCCAATAGAGTTCTTACAGTGTCTAATCTTACTACTGGAGCAAAAGTTTCACCATAATCAGTACCTGGTTGTTGTGAGAATCCTTTGGCAACAAGTCTTGCCTTGTGTTTTTCAATCTGCCCTTTTTCATTTAGTTTAGTTTTTTAAACCCACTTGACACCAATACTCTTCTTGTGTCTTGGTAAATCAACAAGATCCCATGTCTTGTTCTTTTCAATGGAGTCAATTTCTTGGTTCATGGATTGAACCCAATGTGGCTCCTTAGCTGCTTCCTTAAAGGATGTAGGTTGACATGACATTAAAGAAAAAAGATTGTGTTGCTCAAAGT
>JZKD02S1736616.1:0-35939 GCA_000966675.3 Picea glauca | reverse complement strand
AAAAGACTACTACCTCTAAGAATGCATACAATGCTAATCAAAAAAACATATTTAAAAAAATGCATACAATGGCAATTATATGCCATAACGAATGCGCTATCCAGTGTGGAATAGCAAGGAGACAGAAAGGGGTGTTTTATCAAAAAAGGAATATCACCGATAGAAAATAGTTGTAAGTTGACCCAATCGAGTTCATTGCAATTCAAATGGTGAGAAGGTCCAATTGAATCCATTATTCCACAAGCGAAGAAGTGAATCGAATTGTGGGACTGAAAGAGAACAGGCTCGAGAGATTGTTGAATTGTAATAGGTTGGAAGAGGAAAGATTCTAGAAGATAGTCATTTCCACAGCTTTCTGCATAATCTATTGCTTGATCTTGTTTGCCAACCTTCGCCTGGACCTGCGGGGAGCTGTTTCGGGCTGTCAATATCCGCTCGACAATATCCACCTTACTATCTGACAATATCCACATAGCATTGAATGTTGTGGCTAGTTGTAGTTGTATATAGGTGGTCGAATTTGAAAACAATTATGATCATAGAGGATAGATATTGCTTGCCTTTATGTTTAGTCGAAATTGTAATTACGCTGATAGGCGTCCCCCCTATTGGAATTGATGAATTAATCAACCTTTTAATTAAAAATTCTAATCTTAGGGTTAAGAATCAAAGATGCTAGCATATTCTTCGTCGTCGTCCCAAATCAATGAATGAGATTTAATTTCATAACTTCCTTGCATTTATAAATGTGTACGTTTTCCTTGTTTACTTTTTTACATTTACTTAATATGATTAAAAAATTACTTTCCTCACTATTGAATGCCACGTTACTCATTATCCAGGATTAATATGTATAAAACGCTGCATTACCATGTTCCCTTGGATTAATTCTATGGGTTTCATCTTATTCTACGGGTTTCATCTTACACAGGCTAGATGTGAAGCACGTGTCTGTCTGGTCATGATGGTTGCATTTCTATTAACGCATAAAACACACGCCCTTTCAAATTTTGCTATGTGTCGAGGTCTAAATGCATAAAACAACCANTGTTTCATACTAGCAACATCGATAAACATCCAAATACAAGTCATGAATTTATACATCTAGTTTTTATTTGATTTATGTTTTTTTACATTCATAAAATTGATGATTGGGGTATCATTATTATCCTCTGACATTGTATTTCCTGCGCCATGTCCTTCTATTGTTTGTGTTTCCATGCGCTCATGTACCATACTTCTGGTACGTCGCTAAGAAGGGCGTGGAGGCAGTTGTGCAGGGGCGTGAACTGAAACAACGAAAATGATCATATCGATATGTTGAAATATAATTGAAATAACTATTTCATTATTTTGATTATCATTACAATATTTCTATTTACCTCTCTGTGTAGTTGTGATAGTTGGTGCATTAATTTCTTGTCCACTTGGTTCCTCTCACAGTTCACCCTCATGAGCTACATGCTATTCCATTTAAAGAAGATAATATATAAGTATAAGTCAGGAAATAAATATATACAATCACAATAAATATTTCTAATTCTGAAGCATGCATACCGGAATGGGTACTCTGCTCCCCACTATCATTGGAGATGTGCTCCCTAGTATGAAGTGGTGTTTGCTGAATACCGCTAGATTCGTTTTTGTTGTTGCATTGTTGCTTGAATACAAACATAAATACTTAGTTAAGGGTGATATAATAAAATATGAATAAACTCTACAATCATGCTACTGCGGTTTCCTTATTCATTTTATTTACCTGCATTTGCATGGTTGGGGAGATTGGATTCTACCCCAAGCTTCTCTGATATTCAATCACACTTTTAAAACCGTGCTTGTAACCAAGCTTTAGGTCCTCCTCGGTGGCATCAGTTTGGAACATATTTAATTGCAATGCATAACACCATTAAAATTACCAATAACAAAAACATATATTTGTTCGCTACTGTTAAATAAATATTCACCACAATTAATCATTTAATTCTTACGATTTGGGATTTTAGTTTTCCATAGCCACCCTGGCCTAGTTTATGCTGCCCGTGCTTTTTCATTCTAGCCTTGGTTTCTTTGGAGGTGTCAGGTAGCCTATATATGGAATTTTTGAAAAAAAATAGATATCAGAATTGTTACTTAAAACAAGAAAGAAAAACGTAAATGAGTGTATTTCACTAAGAAGATGACATGTGTTGAACCTTTCTTTACCAGGTCGTGGATGTCTTCCTTGTTTTTTAAACAAGTTCTCTTTTGCATCCTCTATCAGGGCCTTCCACTCTTTCTCTGGAACCATGGGAGGGCGGTCATGCTTGTGGTCTAATTGCAATTTCTCCCTATATTGGGACTTGGTATATTTTAAATTCTCGTCGGCTAACTTTGTAACCACTTTCTTGTTGAATGTATTGCCGAACAAGATTACCATGTGGCCTATCAATTCATCTTTCTTTTTGCTATCTTGGGTATTCCACCATGTGCGAATGGTGGGGCCAAACAACTCCAATTCTTTGTCATTCAAGTTTCTGTAGAAAACATTGTTTCCTGCAGAAACATGTTATCCATTAATTTATAATAATCTCAACACATGTCCATTTCAATTTCATGATACAAATGAATCAATTAATTAACAAATACTTGCAATCTTCTCAATCTTGATCGGAACACATGCATCATCCACCAGAAATGTGAGATCTAGTGATCCAGTGCTTTTAATTTGTGTTTCTCCATGAATAACTTCCTCTCCATGTACAATACGTTCATCTTCGGAGTCATGTGGAGTCCCAGGATATGTCTCATCATGCTCTGGCGTGTCATGTCGGTCAACATCAGTGCACTTATCAATGGATTCGAGGGGAACCTCAAGAGGGTCAAAAATCCTCATTTGTACTTTGCTTTGTCGACTTTTTTGTTGCATTGGACCATCACTGCTACCTATAGCAGTTGCAGGCTCAACATGTTCCCGGGGCACGGGGTTTAAAAACTCCTACAAACGAAAACCTTTACTTTATCACATCATATAGAAAATATAAAACAAAAAAACAGATATGAAATTGTCATAGTTGATAAAAATATGTGAAAATGCCACTTACCCCAAAATTAGTTATTAGATTTTGTAGCTCTGCAATTCTTGTCCTGTCCTCCTATGTCAGGGGTCTTTTGCGAAACAAAGCCAGATATTCTATGTTTTCCTTCTTCAAGGCCTTCGCGACAGTTGCTATTGGGTCAGTGGAATAAAATATTTTGTCCTCAAGATCCTCATCTTCCAAATCGACTGGATTGGACTAAAAACATCAAACAATAAATGAAATCAAAATAATTTTAACATCAATTTTGTTTAGATATTGTAATCAAATTTAGTTATTATTAAGCACTAACAGTTACTTGATGTTGTTGTGTGGCCGATGACTTCCCACAGTCACCCTGATCTGATCTACTACCAGTGGGTTCCTTCCCACGATGACCATGCCACAATACATTAATGAATAAAATTAATGAGATGAACTTTAACATTTGAGAATTTTAGTTATTGTAGTCATACGTTATTACTATATTTAGCATTTACCTACTGAGGCACAACAAGTTCCTTTCCACAGTCACCCTGGACAGATGTAGCGTGTGATTTTCCATGGTCACCCTAGACATATGTTGACACAATAAATCAATCAACAAAAGTTATGAAATTCACTTGTAACATTAAAAAAATGAAATATTGCAGTAATATCAAAAAATAAATAATGAAATTTCAGAAATTTAGTTGTTGTAGCCATAATTTATTACTATATTTAACATTTACCTGCTGAGGCATGTAAATGTGTTGAACCTGCACATAATAGATCTAGCTAGAAAATATCACACACATTTGCAGAGAGAAATTGAGAAAGAAGAAGCAAGAGCGAAATAATGGAAGAATTCTCATTAACCGTATTCCACACTCAAAGAGTGAATAATTTACAATAGATATAGGATACATGAGTAACCAATGAGCCATAGTGGTGGTCTAGAGTGATTTGGACACACACCAACAGTTACGGGAGTAAACTGCCACCTAGTCTAGTCTCTCAGGCAGTTACGGGAGTGAACTGTCGCCTAGTCTGAGTTAACTAGTCAACTAGTCTTTAGTTAACTGACTGAACAGATAATAGTGAGGAGTTAACTCAAGAAATAAAGGGTAATGTGTCAGTCTGGTGATGATCCCAAGGCAAGTGCGCATTAGCTGGTGATGATCCCAATGTTGCATGGTGACAAAACCAATGCAACATCTAAACTCAACTCAACTAGTCAAACTGAAGTGTCAACTGAAAGAGAATATTCTCTGGGTGGACTATTCTCCCCTAAAATATAGGAGACTGGATAATGACTAATTATGACTAATAAACAAGGAAAAACCTTAGGAATATTAAATTCTAGGTGTGTGTGAAGTAACTCCAACAAGGCACAACGGGTGCATTTCCACGGTCACCCTAGACAAATGTAGCGTGTGATTTTCCATGGTCACCCTTGACAGATGTCGACACAATAAAATAATAAAAAAAAGTTATGAAAGTAATTGTAACATTAAAAAAATGAAAAGAATAAAGAATAAAGAAGGTTGTAACTCAAGTTTTTGGACAGTCACTCCTAATGATAAGAATAAAAAAGTTTATGAATCAAGTTCTAAAACACTAATTATATGGTATAGTTTGTTTATCCATTTGAGATGGATCATATCGCTTAGTATACCTATAATAATAGGTGAATAAAAAAAAAACACAATATTTCACTTTACCGAAAAATATTAAAAATATCTTAATAAAAAGTTAAGAGTAGAGAGATGAAGTTTCTCGTATTTTTAGAAAATTGAAGGTGCAAAAACTTGAAGAAAAGTTTTCATTTAGAGGAATGAGAAAAAGTTTTCATTTCAAAGGATTTGAATATTCTCAATATTTGAAAGGTCTACATCTTTGGTGTTATATATATTTCATTAAAATTGTAAATGACAAACTTAATATTATTAATGGTGAACTATAATATTAATTATGTGTGAAAGGTGGATATGAATGTCAATATACTCCCTTTTTTAATGTTCTCATCACCCGTCTTCCCAATGGACCCCTCACCCACCAAGTCTATAGGAAAAAGACTCACACCAATCGATACCTTCATGCCCATTCTCATCATCACCCTTCCCAAAAATATGTCGTTCTTAAAACTATTGTTATTCAATCCATTGTGTAACACACCCGACCCCATATACATTATTAGGCTGGTGGGGCATACACAAATTATTCTATTTCCTCTAACTTACAATTCCAATCACAACACTAATCTTCAATCCTGAGCTCCCAAGTGGATTCTTTTCTCCAAGAGCTTTCCAATGACTGTACGCATGCTCAAAACTGAGCTCCAGGAAAGAAGTTATGCCCCTTTAAAGTGTTAGAATAAAATAGATGTGCTCGTTTTTCCATAGACAATATAACAATATTGTCACCCAACCGTAGGTACACAACCAGCCCCGAGCACCTTTAGCCTTGATAGAAATAATTATTCCGGAAGCAAACCCTACAACCAATAGCCAACAAAAGTAGTGTACTTCTCTCCAAACCTAGTGTACCAAACCATAACCAAGGCAGAAAGTCGAAACCATAACCTAAGACCAAAAATCCCAGTTGTAGTAGCTACAGTTGCACTCCTTCTCCAAACTTGTGCATCGTTTCTGGTTTTTTGGGTGAGAGAGAGTGAACAAATGAGCCAAGACGTCTTCTATTTTTACTAATCTATCCAGTAAATTTTCTGGCTGGGTCGATCTGACTTTCTGGTAATTATATTTTCTGTTTATCTTTTTCTTGTGGCAGCGACTTGCCTTCCTAGAGTATAAAACCTTAATATTATATATTTTTTTGAGTTGACATGTCTTCTAGGGTTCTCACACATCTGTTTAGGGTTTCTCTTGCTTCCCAAAATATTCCACTCTCGTCAAGAACATCCTTAATATCCTAGAGGAGAGGGATTTTGACACATAGGTTTTTGAGTTCACCTAAGAGGTAATCCTCTGGGTTTTTGTAAGTATTACTAGCTTCTATCCTTTTAGGATAAGGGGGTGCTGGTTTAGGGATAGGTTATTCTTATGGGGGATATTCCTCCTCCTCATATCCCTTATCCTCTATGGGCTCTTGTACCAATCATTATATCAAAACCTCAAGCATGCATAAATTCATAAAAAATAAAAATTAAGCCAACGTATATCACATAAAATCATCAACTCAATTACTTGTAAAATTCAATATGCATAACCCAAGATGTTTCATATTCACCATATTAAATTTACAAGTATGGTAGGATTTAGTCCACAAAAAGGCCATATCAACTACAATATGGGCCTCAAGATCCCATCATTTGGTGATCCATCGACCATTCGTCTCATTTTCTTTGAATTGGGAAATTAGAAACTTCAACATGGTGATTTTTAGAGTGCTCAACTCGTGTCAATTTTTTTGGTTTGATATTATTTGAACAAACAAAATCTCCTTGAGTTGACTGAGACTAATAATCCTTTCACATTTTTCACCTATGAATAACCAGGAAGATAAAAATCAAGGAAGATAAGTTAAGCATTACCCTTTGGCCCCTAAAAGGATCAAAATATACATGGGGAGATAAATGGTCCTAGAAACATGCCAAAGTAGATTTTTAGGTGCAATATTTCAACAGTTGATCAAAATATGTTTATGTGTTTATATATTATTGCACATTGACTTATTAAATTACTTATATCTCAAAAATATACTGATAGGTCACAACCTAGCGAGACACCAAATTGATGTATGAGACCTTCTTGTTTGTGGGACAATGAATAAACCTTCTATGCATCCCACAAACATAGGGGTCTCATACATTAATTTGATGCTAGTAATGTCCTAGAAAATATGAATATCTTAACAATAATCAAAATTGTAGTTTTACATTTCTATGTCTCCATAAGTTCTACATTGAGTTCTATACTTTAAAAAACACGTCTAAATCCTTACCTTATCATTGTCCTTTCACCAGATCCATTAGCCCATACAAGTTGATAAGAGTTGTCTACGAGATGCATTTCCATCACCAAGACCTGCATAAATCATAAAAGACAAATTATTTATATGAGTAAATAATATATAAGAAAATACACATACATTTAGTTATGTAAAATACTTTAGAAATAGCTTAAGTGGTCGCATACCTTAATGAACTTCTCTTTGTTTCGAGAATAGGTTATTCTCTATTGAACAGGGCCAACCACGTGAAGGTGGAAGCTCATATGGCCCCCTCCCCCCCCCTCACATCGCTCTCAATTTTCCATACCCAACAAATGATTTTGTTTATATAGAAAACATACAGACATTCATGCATAACTAGGCTAGTCATCAAAACATATGAACATATAAACATTGAAGCATAATGTTGTAATTCATATAAACAATGTTTCATACTAGCAATATCGATAAACATCCAAATACAAGTCATGAATTTATACATCTAATTTTTATTTGATTTATGTTTTTTTACATTCATAAAATTGACGATTGGGGTATCATAATCATCCTTTGACATTGTATTTCCTGTGCCCTGTCCTTCTATTGTTTTTGTTTCCATGCGCTCATGTACCATACTTCTGGTATGTCGTTGAGAAGGGTGTGGAGGCAGTTGTGTAGGGGCGTGAACTGCAACAACGAAAATGATCATATTGATATGTTGAAATATAATTGAAATAACCATTTCATTATTTTGATTAACATTACAATATTGCTCTTTACCTATCTGTGTAGCTGTGATAGTTGGTTCGTTAATTTCTTGTTCCTCTTGCAGTTCATCCTCTTGAGCTACATTCTCTTGCATTTAAAGAAGATAATATATAAGTATAACTCAATAAATAAATATCTACAATCACAGTAAATATTTCTAATTCTGAAGCATAAATATCAGAATGGGTAATCTATCCCCACTATCATTGGACATGTGCTCCCTAGTATGAAGTGGTGTCTATTGAATACCGCTAGATTCATTGTTGCGGTTGCAATGTTGCTTAAAAACAAACATAAATACTTAGTTAAGGGTGATATAATAAAATATGAATAAACTCTACAATTATGCTACTGCGGTTTCCTTATTCATTTTATTTACCTGCATTTGCGTGGCTGGGGAGATTGGAGTCTGCCCCAAGCTTCTCCGATATTCAATCACACTTTTAAAACCGTGCTTGTAACCAAGCTTTAGGTCCTCCTCGGTGGCAGTAGTTTGGAACATATTTAACTGCAATGCATAACACCATTAAAATTACCAATAACAAAAACAGATATTTGTTCGCTATTGTTAAATAAATATTCACCACAGTTAATCATTTAATTCTTATGATTTGGGCTTTTAGTTTTCCATAGCCACCTTGGCCTAGTTTATGCTACCCATGATTTTCCATTCTAGCCTTGGTTGCTTTGGAGGTGTTAGGTAGCCTATATATGGAATTTTTGAAAAAAAAATAGATATTAGAATTGTTACTTAAAACAAGAAAGAAAAACATAAATGAGCATATTTCACTAAGAAGATGACATGTGTTGTACCTTGCTTTACTAGGTTGTGGATGTATTCCTTGTTTTTTAAACAAGTTCTCATTTGCATCCTCTATCAGGGCCTTCCACTCTTTCTCTGAAACCATGGGAGGGCGCTCATGCTTGAGGCCTAATTGCAATTTCTCCCTATATTGTGCCTTGGTATATTTTAAATTCTCGTCGGATAACTTTGTAACCACTTTCTTGTTGAACGTATTGTCGAACAAGTTTACCATGTGGCCTATCAATTCATCTTTATTTTTTCTATCTTGGGTATTCCACCGTGTGCGAATGGTGGGGCCAAACAACTCCAATTCTTTGTCATTCAAGTTTTTGTAGAAAACATTGTTTCCTGCAGAAACGTGTTATCCATTAATTTATAATAATCTCAACAAATGTCCATTCAAATTTCATGATAAAAGTGAATCAATTAATTAACAAATACCTGCAATCTTTTGAATCTTGATCATAACACATGCGTCATCCACTAGAAAGGTGAGATATAGTGATCCAGTGCTTTTAATTTGTGTTGCTCCATGAATAGCTTCCTCTCCATGTACAATACGTTCATCTTCGGAGTCATGTGGAGTCCCTGGCTCCAGTTCATCATGCTCCGACGTGTCATGCCGATCAACATCAGTGCACTCATCAATGGATTCGAGGGGAACCTCAGGAGGGTCAAAAATCCTCATTTGTACTTTGCTTTGTCGACTTTTTTGTTGCATTGGAGCATCACTGCTACCTATGGCAGTTGCAGGCTCAGCAGGTTCCTGGGGCACGGGGTTTAAAAACTCCTACAAACGAAAAAATTCACTTTATCAGATCATATAGAAAATATAAAACAAAAAAACAGATATGAAATTGTCATAGCTGATAAAATATGTGAAGATGCCACTTACCCCAAAATTAGTTATTAGATTTTGTATCTCTGCAATTCTTTCCCTGTCCTCCTATGTCAGGGGTCTTTTGCGAAACAAAGCTAGATATTCTATGTTTCCCTTCTTCAAGGCCTTCGCGACAGTTGTTATTGGGTCGGTGGAATAAAATATTTGATCCTGAAGATCCTCATCATCCAAATCGACTGTACTGGACTAAAAACATCAAACAATAAATGAAATTAAAATAATTTTAAAATCATTTTTTTTTAGATATTGTAATCAAATTAGGTTATTATTAAGCACTAACAGTTACTTAATGCTTTTGTGCAGCCGATGACTTCCCACGGTCACCCTGATCTGATCTACTACCAGTGGGTGCCTTCCCACGATGACCGTGCCACAATACATTAATGAATAAAATTAATGAGATGAACTTTAACATTTGAGAATTTTAGTTATTGTAGTCATAAGTTATTACTATATTTAGCATTTACCTGTTGAGTCACAACAGGTGCCTTTCCATAGTCACCTTGGATAGATGTAGCGTGTGATTTTCCACGATCACCTTGGACATATGTTGACACAATAAATCAATTAAAAAAAGTTATGAAATTCACCGATAACATTAAAAAAAATGAAATATTGCAGTAATATCAAAAAATAAATAATGAAATTTCAAAAATTTAGTTGTTGTAGTCATAAGTTGTTATTATATTTAACATTTACCTGTTGAGGCACAACGGGTGCATTTCCACGGTCACCCTAGACAGATGTAGTGTGTGATTTTCCATGGTCACCCTCGACAGATGTTGACACAATAAATTAATCAACAAAAGTTATGAAAGTAATTGTAACATTAAAAAAATGAAAAGAATAAAGAATAAAGAAGGTTGTAACTCAAGTTTTTGGACAACCACTCCTAATGATAAGAATAAACAAGTTTATGAATCAAGTTCTAAAACACTAATTATATGGTATGGTCTGTTTATCCATTTGATATGGATCTGCTTAGTATACCTATAATAATAGGTGAATAAAAAAAAATCACAATATTTCACTTTATGAAAAAATATTAAAAATATCTTAATAAAAGTTAAGAGCAGAGAGATGAAGTTTCTCATGTTTTTAGAAAATTGAAGGTGCAAAAACTTGAAGAAAAGTTTTCATTTAGAGGAATGAGAAAAAGTTTTCATTTCAAAGGATTTGAATCTTCTCAATATTTGAAAGGTCTACATCTTTGGTGTTATATATATTTCATTAAAATTGTAAATGACAAACTTAATATTATTAATGGTGAACTATAATATTATTTATGTGCGAAAGGTGGATATGAATGCCAATATACTCCCATCTAATATACTCCCTTTTTTAATGTTCTCATCACTCATCTTCCCAATGAAATCCTCACCCACCAAGTCTATAGGAAAAAGACTCACACCAATCAATACCTTCATGCCCATTCTCACCATCAGCGTTCCCAAAAATATGTCGTTCTTAAAACTATTGTTATTCAATCCATTGTGTAACACACCTGACCCCATATACATTATTAAGCTAGTGGGGCATACAAAAATTCTTCTATTTCCTCTAATTTACCATTCCAATCACAACACCGATCTTCAATCCTGAGCTCACAAGTGGATTCTTTTCTCCAAGAGCTTTCCAATGACTATACGCATGCTCAAAACTGAGCTCCAGGAAAGATGTTATGCCCCTTTAAAGTGTTAGAATAAAAGAGATGTGCTCGTTTTTCCATAGACAATATAACAATATTGTCACCCAACCATAGGTACGCAACCACCCTCGAGCACCTTTAACCTTGATAGACAAAATAATTATGGAAGCAAACCCTACAACCAATAGCCAAAAAAAGTAGTGTACTTCTCTCCAAATATAGTGTACCAAACCATAACCACGGCAAAAAGTCCAAACCATAACCAACGACCAAAAATCCTAGTTGTAGTAGTTGCAACTGCAATCCTTCTCCAAACTTGTGCATTGTGTTTAGTTTTTTGGGTGAGAGAGAGTGAACAAATGAGCCAAGATGTCCTCTATTTATACTAATCTATCCAGTGACTTTTCTAGCTGGGTCGATTTGACTTTCTGGTAATTATATTTTATGTTTATTTTTTTCTTGTGGCACCGACTTGTCTTCCTGGAGTATAATACCCTAATATTATATATTTTGTTGAGTCGACATGTCTTCTAGGGTTCTCACACATCTGTTTAGGGTTTCTCTTGCTTCCCAGAGTATTCTATTCCCGTCAAAGGTTACACATAGAGGTTAATACCTCTCACAGCTACCATAATATCAACACTCCCTCCTATCTAGGGAGGTATTAAAAGAAATGGTCTTGAGCACAAACAGACCATTCAACCGATAGAATCATCATAGCCACACATGTTATCTCATGATCATGTAGATATACTCATGAGCAACATTACCACTATCAATATCATTTGATAGCATCAATTGCATCATCTCTCGAAGCCATACTCCATCTGAGTAATGGAGCATGATGTTGAATAAGTCACTCACTCAATCAGAGTGATGCAAGGACCATTCTTGTAATTCGAATGTACGTCCTAGAGGAATGATTGTCCCAATAGATGTTGAAAGTTACGCCATGGGATATAGAGACCATTCCTATGAGAATGTCAGTCTAGGAATATTTTCTAATTGGGTCATATGTACCATAGAGATCCATCTCTACCTATATTCCTTAGAAAATATCGGTCCTGTATCAACCACCCTGATCGAGCGTCATGTCCTTAGGGGGCGGACTATTCAACACGATGGGGCTAATAATTGTGCCTTAGGAGAATATTTTTCCTGAACCATTTTCCTAATCAGGCTACAACCCGTGCCTTAGGAAAATACTAGTCCACGATACATCAACAATCTGTCAGCCTAGACCATTCTCCATAGGGAGAATGTTTGTCCACCATCACACTAACTATCCATCTAGTTGGAAATCAGATAATATCAAGCAACTGCTACAATGCCATCCAATAGAACACAATTTTGTCTATCCATAGTAGTACACAACTACTACCTAGTGGTAAAAAACCACTCCTAGTAGCACACGACTACTAACTAGTGACACATAGTCACTACCATTGGATCACATCCACCACAGTAGCATACAAAAACTGTCTGATGATATACATTCTCCAAAAAAATCATATCATCTGATATCAACCTACATAAACAATATCATGATACAAACTGAGTCATTTGGGCCATTGTTCCACTCACATATGTGAGATCTCGAAGAGCATCTGCTCTCAAAAAGTAAAACATCGGCCATGGGCTATTTGGACTATTCTTCCCAAGCATAGAAGAATATTTGTCCCTGATTTTTGAGCTTGGACCATTCACCTAACTAGGCCATTCCTCCAACACTAATCATAGTGCAACCTGGAGAGAATGAGTCTGCCCTAGGGAATGCATGTACATGATTGTTGAAACTGAACCGTTCACCTAACTGGGCCATTATTCTGGCACTAATCATAGTGAAACCTGAAAATAATGAGTCTGCCTTAGGGAATGATTGTCTAAACCATTTCCTAATGGAAATGATTGTCCTGCACCAACCTCCTATAACATACCATTCTTCAAAACTTCTCACAACTGTGAACTTCGAAAGAATGACTGCCTATAGAGGTGGAGCATTCTTCTTAACCACTACTCAGAGTGACTTCCAAGAAGAATGATTGTCCTAGACCATTCCGCCACACTGGCCACAAGGGGAATCGTTGTCTATGGTACATCAACAATCTATCAGACCATTTTCATTACAAAAATTATTGTCCGATCTTGACAATTTTCTGAACTATAAAATGCATGTCCGTCAGAAATCTGGGGCCACTTTCCAGAATGGAAGGTCACTGCCCAACCTGGACCATTTTCTGAACTGGAAAATGATTGTCCATAAATAAATAACATATTAGTGCTCCCTCCCAACCTGGGAGAAATCTATTTCTTTTCCAATAAGGAAGTCATCTCCACGAGTGCCAGCTTGTCCCTTAAGTATGAAAACCATTCATCTTGGACATTGGCTTTTCCAAAATATATGTTATCTGCTCATCTGTGAAGATATACTAGAGAACCACTTCTCCCCTCTGGACTCTATCATGGAGAAAATAATACTTGATCTCAATGTTCTTCGACCTAACATGGAACATCGAGCTCTCTGAAAGCTTCACACAACTTTGATTATCACAATATATCATAGTCGAATCCAACACCTAATAAAACAGTCCAAAAACCAGCTTACATAACCACACTACTTTTGTACAAGCATCACAAGATGCAATATAATTTAATTTTGTAGTGTTGAGTGTAAGAAACTTATGTTTCCTGCTAGCCCATGACATCGTGGAAAATCTCAAACTGAAACATATCCAAGTAGCACTTCTTTTGTCATATGCACTCCATGCCCAATCTGAATCGATAAATCCATGCAGTTGTATATCATAACTCAAAAATCCCACAAATAAAATATTCGGTTGAGTATTCTCCAAATACATTAACGAGCCAATCAATTTTCAATACAGAGATGGGTCTATTGGATCAGAGTCTTTCGACTTCTTCAGATATGCCATCATGGGATTTTTCCATGGATTTGCATTCCATCATCTCGGACTTATGAAGAACCATTTCAATATACTTCCTTTGTCATAGGAAGTTTTCACCACGCTTCTGATATACATGAGTGGCTCTGCACCAAGTTTGCTTGAATCCATACAAGGTCTTCTTCCATATGCATACAAGGGTCTCTTTCTGGTATACCTCAAAACCTTGAGGTTGCTCTACATACGTTTCTTCTCAATTAATCTGTTGAGAAGAACAGTCTTTACATTCATTTGATGTGAAATCCAACCCATGGACACTGCAAGAGATATAATGGCTCAGGTAGAGGTATGTCTGGTTACTAGAACAAGTTATCATCATAGTCTTCTCACTCCTTCTAGGGGAACCATCTAGCCATGAGTCTTGCCTTGTATCTATCAATTCTCAAGTCTTTTTCACAATTTATCACATACATTGTTCTTCATCACAACTTCCTTCCTTTCCTTCTACTTGACTGCTTCTAGTGGATTCAAATTGGTTCAATTGGTTGTTTTGACCTTTCTTTCTTTCTTGGAATCTTCATGTTCTTCAACTTTCGGGTTCATAGAGTCTTCTATAGATTCCATACCCTTGTTTCTTGAAGATTCCAACTTCTTCCTTTCTTCATAGAAATGTAGATGGACAACCAAGGATATTCAAGGATTTTTTTTGAAGAAGACTTCTTCTAGAATCAAACTGAACATGTGTTGATTATCATGGCTACTACTTCCAATGAAGAACATGGATAGATACTTCATCGTCTTTACACATTCTTCTTTAATGGATCATATTGTTGGGGATTATCTCCCTCCTAATCCCAACTTCATGCCTGAATGAGCAATATGCATGCTCTTCTTTTGGAATTCTATGATCAGCTCCCTCCATTTGAGAGAGTCCATGCTTTTGTCTGATGCATCTCTCTTTGCTTTCTGCAACGTGTCACAAGCTTGTTCTGGTTTCCTTTTGATCCCTGACTTCCTTCGATTCTGACTCCTCTGAGTCTCTTTAAGTTTGTTTCTATATGTTTTTATCTTTGCCCATATGGCAGTTGCGTCATCCTTATGAACTTATTCTATGACATCTTCCGCAAGGATTGTTCTTCAAACATATTTCACAAGGGTGCCTACCCGAAACAAGAACAACAAGAGAAAACAAGAAATATTTATCTAGAGGAGATGTTAGTTCATCTTGCCAATAATTATAATAAGCATCTATATCAATAGTATTCATATGCAGTCAAGTATTCATTGCACCTAGAAATAATAGAATCTTTCAAAGATTGCTTTCACAATTTGTAATGTAGAAACTATCACCCTTGATATATATAAATTTTAACAATTTAATCAAACCTGGAACCTGAAGCCTCACTTGCTATGGAGGGTGCATTTGTTCTTCTGAATGCACTGAATCCAAGATTACAGCTTGGAAAATATCTCTAGTACTTTCTCTGCAAACACACTCATGTTTTTCTAGATTATATAACTTAGATAGCATATACAAGTGCATACCTTTGAAACCTTGTAGCATCGTCCAGTTTGTCTTTACAATCTGAAACTAGATATCATATTGACAAGAAGAGATTAGAAACTCAATCAGAAGATTCAATTATTAGAACAAGATAGAAACTCTAAAGTTTCAAATTTGATCACAAAATCAATTTGAACAGAAGTCAACATTTGACTTTGACCAGTCAACCTTTGACTTTGACTTTGACAAAAAATTCAAACCTAGCATTTTTTCTAGTTGAGGATACCAAGAGGTGCGTTGGGATAGGGTGCACTAGGATGTCAGGTAATTAGGTCAAATGCTTGACCAAAAGTGTCTGAACACAAGGGGTAGGGTTTGTTGCAACTGCATAATTAGAAAACCTAGTTGCAACTGTAATTGGTGCCATAATGAGCTTTAACAAATAACTTCCCAATCTATATTCCAATGGTTAGATTGTTTGAAGATAGTGTGGGCCCATAACCTTTTATAATAAAATATATGTGCTCATTTTTCCATAGAGAATATAACAATATTGTCACCCAACCATAGGCACGCAGCCACCCCGAGCACCTTTAATATTGACAGATAAAATAATTCCAGAAGCAAACCCTAGAACCAATAGCCAACCAAAGTAGCATACTTCTCTCCAAAGCTAGCGTACCAAACAAAGAATCCAAACAATAACCAAGGCAGAAAGTTCAAACCATAACCAAAGACCAAAAATCCCAGTTGCAGTAGTTGCAGTTGCACTCCTTCTCCAAACTTGTGCATTGTTTTTGGTTTTCTGGGTGAAAGAGAGTGAACAAATGAGCCAAGACATCCTCTATTTATACTAATCTTTCCAATGACTTTTCTGGTTGGGCCAACCTGACTTTCTGGTAATTATATTTTATGTTTATCTTTTTCCTATGGAGCCAACTCGTCTTCCTGGAGTATAATACCTTAATATTATATATTTTGTTGAGTTGACATGTCTTCTAGGGTTCTCACACATCTTTTTAGGGTTTATCTTGCTTTCTGAAATATTCTAGTCTCGTCAAAGGTTACACGTAGAGGTTAATACCTCTTGTAGCTACCATAATATCAGCATAAAGTTCCTTGGGAATTTTCCAAATGATGACATCATCATGTCCACGTAGCATCCACATGGACCTATCTCGCACTTGATGGATAATGTGTCATGTTGTTATACCCTTAGACACATGTCTTTGAACTTTCAAGGCCTGCAATGATATCATAATCCTCCTTTCGAAAAATTCCCATCGGAATGTCCAATCTACATTCTTCTTGAATCTTTTCATAGTCCGCAACCCACAACATTGTTGAGCTTGCCTTTGTAGGAAATCATCCCAAACAAATTATTCCTGCAAACAAGATCCTTCAAGCCTATCTGGCTCTTCTCCATCGAAATCGCATTGATGGGATGCGAACTTGGCTTATACACTAATATTTTCGCCGTCAACAGTCTGCAAAGCTATCAGGCCTACCTTGTCAAACTCGCCTCTTCGGGATGACACAACAACCCGCTACAAGATTTTTCTCAAACCCGCAAACCACATCCTGTAAGCGATCTTTCGAACATGCCCTCCCGATTGTTGATCTCCAATGAACGATCAAGTTCAAATATCAACATTCGATGGACAGTCAAGATTCATCCTTGGAATTGGGTTGAGACCTTTACCATTAGAAGTTGTGGGTCCCACCTATACCCAACTTCCACATGTTTATCCATGACTCTCTAGTCCTTGTTGACGTGTACCCAATGATGGGCCTCCACATTTCACTCAACTGACGCGACACTCACAACACCATTTGTTGACGTGGCATCATTTTTTTCATCCAACCCAAATCAACGGTCTAGATCACCGTGGGTTCCCAAACCATCTTATCTTTAATATGGTCTCTTTTATTCCACTAGATCCAACGACTTAGATCTGAATGATCTAGCGTCCCATAATCATTTTGAGATTAAATCTATGAGAAAATTACCTCGTTTAGATTCACATTGTTAGTATGTCTGTCTTACCTTGTCTTGTGGTCTTCTCAAAGCTCGCAGCCCGCAACACCCTCAGACTTACTATGTTCAAGCTCCCCTCCTCAGAAAATATCCGTGAACACTCATCTCAAAATCCTCTTTCCACAAGCCTATTGGATTCTCCCCCATCGAGCTTGCACCATCTGAGTGTTAATTGACATACTCACGACTCTTCATGAAAACCTGAACCCCGATGGACGGTCAGGATTTACTCCCGACATGACGGAGAGTCCTTATCCTCTCAGGATTGTGTCGTCAAGCTTTCCCCTTCAAACTAATCTTCTTACCACACCTTGGGGTTTATGGGTCCACCATCCAGCATCCACGTCACCCGCTAGACCTGCCACTTTGTTGCCATGGCCTCTTATCCTACCACCATGGAAATCCACGTCACTACTTCCACATCACTATCACATGGATCCATGTCATCATGACATCATCGAACTTACGATTCCTTTGGGTCATGATTCTACATATGAACCCAACATTTGCAAAAATTGTAACTATCCAATATTCCAAATACATTGTTCCGTTAGAAAGGTTCCACATCGACTTATTTTTCAGTGCTAGGTCCCACTTTCGGAATCCAACTCGAGTCATGGTTCCATCTAGGAGGTTCCACTTCAAGGCTCCACCTTGAAGTTACACATCTGGGAGATTCTATTATGGAGACTCCAAATCTCCAACAATCCTAAATATCCCATATTTTTGAGTTCCCATAATAGAATTATCACAGTAAAGAGTTTGAGGAAAAAGAAGTATATGATAGTTCAAATTCTCCACAACTTGGGATTACCAATCCTTTCTTAAATGGATATTCCTCTCGGAGCTCCCTCCCATTCCTATATTCCTAAGGTTAAAAAATTTGAATCTCAAGGGAATCAATCATCCCTGAGTATATGAGCATTCAACACACACAAAATCATTCCATTCTCAGAGTCTAGGCTCTAGACCATAGGATGTCTGGAATGAAGTCTCAGAAGGAAAATTCCAAGCTATAATGAATCATATAGAGAACATTCACACACATTCCATTCCTCAACTTATTAACCTAACTTCCTTTCACAGGAAAATCAACAGATGATAAATTATTGTTATGAAATAAATATAGGTCACACATTTAGTCTCTTTCTTCCTCATAGGTTTCTACACAAACCATGCAATTTCATCAAATGTTCAAACATACATAACATATTACATATTTTATAGAACATAAAAGAAAGTAAAAGAGAGACTTATCTGTTACAAACTGTCAACCAACCAACTGACTTAGGGTGAGAAATTTTCCACCCAACCATAGGCTTATATGCACTAGACCTTTCTGCAATCTGTCCACCCTCGTTCCAAGTCATGATATCACCATGGGATTATTCAATCTCTCAGAGCAATTGAGCATGTGAAGACCACTCTCCTTCACAAAAACCATTGGTTGAAAACCCCATATACCCACCTTGCCCATGGCCTCCACGAGTTTATCATATGCCTTCCCAACTATATTTCATCTACAAAAGGGAGTCCCTTCACTGCTAACGCAATCCGTTGACACCCTCCCCTTCCAGTGTCGGTTTTTGTTTAGCATGCATCAATCTCGTGACCTTCTCAACTTAGGTTAGGTTTGATTTTTAGACCAACCATATGACATACTCTTACTCTGATTCTTGTCTATCCGCTCCACTCATGGGTTCTCCCATAGCTCTAAGCACTTCTCCCACATTCTTTGCACATTATTGTTCTCTCTTGCTTGTGGAATCTTCCACATTTCATCCCAGACAACACTTGTCTGCTCATGGGTTTTTTCTCCTTAATTCTGCTATGTCTTCTCCTGCACGATCTCTACCTCTGCACATTGCATACTCCCCTTGTGTTCCTCTTTTACACGTACCCGTGCATTCTCTTCCTTCTCCAAGAATATTTTCAAGTTCCTTCCATGTAGCTGGGGTTGCCCATGATTCCCCATGGACGTACTAGTCCTCACTCCATGCATTTATGTTGGAAGTACTTCCTCAACTACCCAACCATACTTTTATTTAATGATTGACTTTGGAATTAGGAGAAAGGGTAATACATGGTTATTTACCCAAAAATAATTTTTTAAGGTGACTTGGGATTGTATAGCATATGAATCTCCTCTAGTCCCCCTTACTAATATCTCTCATGTTATCATGGCCAATACCAGTCCTCCGTCCTTCAGTTAATTGGTTGGATTTCTTTATTAAACAATTAATACAATTGCAATGTTTGTATGCCATGGCATGACAATAATATCTATATGTTGAGATATAAACATTACTAAGCATAATTTATTATAAATTAATTAGGGGATTAAAATGGGGATGTTACACATTAAAATTTCTTATCCTCATTTCCCTGAGAAAGAATAATCCCACCTAACTAAGGCCCTTGTGGCCAATGGTTATTCAACTTCCCAAATCAAAAAGGCCTTTTTCTCAGTGCTTCATTCTTATTCTAAAAACTCTCATTCTTCTTCCCCGCCCTTAGCTCTCATTTCTCTTTCCTATATCCAAGTTACTATAAATCATATCTTTGATATTTTAGCCAAAAACAATATCAAAACTCTCTTTAAACCCCATAAAACCCTTAAACAATTATTCATAATAGCTAAGGATAAATCTAATCCCATGCTTGGCCTAGGAGTTTACAAAATTCCCTGCTCTTGTGGAAAATCATACATGAGCCAAACTGATAGATCATTTAAAGTTGGTCTCAAAGAACATATAGCTAACACCTTCCATAATCTCATCTCTAAGTTAGTTATTGTTGAACACTCCTACATATCTAATCATCTCATTTGCTTTGACAAAACTAAAATTATAGCTTTAGAACCCTATTACTCCTCTCCTATCATTCATGAAGCGTTGGAAATTGAAAACATCCTAATAATTTTAATTGGGAATATGGCTACAAACTTAGCCAATCTTGAAAACCCATTATTCATCATATTGATCATTATCCCTTCTACATTTATTTTATTTGATTTATTTATTATTGATCTTCTTTTTTTATTTCTTGGTTTAATTTTTATCTTTTATCCCTTCTTTTTTACCGTTTTTATTTTTTTAACCATCTCCTTATTTATAGCTAGATTTTTTGTTCCTTTAAATACAATCTCAACAATTACATTTCTTAGACTTTAATTTCTTTAACCTTTTCTTTTAATTTAAATTTTAACATTAGCATTAAATAGTTTTTATTTCCAACCTTAGTTTTTGACTGTATAAATATCTGCCCAAATACTCTTTTCTAGTATTATTCCATCTTTATTTGTCCCTCGTGATGGGTGGAGTGTCCACGCAAAACGTTTGACGTTTCAAATTTAATACACAGTTTCTCTCCATAAAGATCAAGCAATATTATGACCAGCTAGGAAAACCTGCACACTAACATTTATTATTCCCGTCACAACCTTTCCAACAACCTATCATGAGTCTAAAGTGAAGTTTGTATGTCTCAAAAAGGTAATGATCCAAATATTCCCCAAGTTTCCAAGTGGTGACCATGTCACTGCACCGCAATTTGAATACTGGGAGTTAGTAACAAGGGAAAATTCACTAGAGGCTTCTAAAAGCATCAGGGAGGTTTCCAAAGGGTTTCAAAACCCTAACCCTAATTCTAGCTATAAAAAACCTAGTAGAAAAAGGGAAGAGGGTTCACTTTTCATTAGCCACCAATTGTTCCATAGTATGAGTTGGAGTATTGAGGGGGTTTTAATATAGTAGAGAGACAAAAACATATTGTAGAGGACTATAGAAGACAATAGTGTCTCATAGCTTCACAATAAGCTTGGAAAGCTTTGTATTATGTACTATAATCTTCATAATATAAGAAGTTAAAAGGCACGATCATTCATTGAATGTTGGTCTTCCCATATGGGTTTCCATGGTAAATATTTGTGTTCCATTGTGGGTGTCTTAATATTGTAATCTGTTTCATATGTTGCAGTAGTTAAATAATCCAAATGGCGTGTTTTTTTTTATTTCTAGTAAAGTGTTAAGAAATACGAAAAGATAGACACACAATAGAGCATAGGCTCATTTTAGTTTGTTTAAGCTTGGATCTATTTCGGTGAGCCCGATGAGCTAACCATTGGAATATTCAATTTAGTTTATACATCATATTGGTATCAAAGTGGGTTTATTTTAGTGTTTGGTGGTTTGAGTCAAGTGTATGCTTACTCAACTCAAAAAATTCAAATCAATGGGACAATTATACCTTGTTGATCCCAAGATCGACACAGGAAGGGTTAAGAAGTGGCCATAATCAATAGGAATGGACAAAAAACATTGGAAATGACCCATTGATGAAGACAAAAGGAGATTTCATGAGGTTGGCAGCTCAAGTAGTTGATATTACTAGTGGCATGGTTGTACTCATGGTCGCTCTTGAGAAGAATATCAACCCCTTTTTGAAGAAGCTCGAATCTCATTAGAAACCAAAAAATCATGAGTGGAGCAAAGAGAAGGAAGAACCGAAGCTACAAAAAGGTGAATTGAGTGACTAGTCTTCTCGATGCCTATTTAAAATGGAAGAAAAGGTTGAAATCAAGAATTATGAAGGTGAGGTTGATGCACTTAAATTGAATCATAGGTTACAACAACTAGAAGTCTATTTCATTGTGCATAATGCACATGATGTCTAGAAAATAGCTTTGCTAGACTAAAGCTAGGACGCCATGCATAGACTGTAGATTTTATGAGGTCCTATGATGCTGCCACCTAAGGTCTGTCCTTGACCTTAGTATGGCTATAATTTTCAACTATATGGTTATCTTCTCTTGCTGTTTTAGGACAACAAACAATCACCCAACTTTCTGCTCAATGTTTAATGGTTAAGTGCTCTTTTAAGGTGCCCTTGCAAGTGTTTTCTTTACTCAATGTTATCACATGCATAATACATTAAAACACATAACACTACCACTAGATATTTGAAATTTAAAATGTTGATCTACACTTCTAAGCATGCATAAATTTGACACAGGTATTTTTGGTCAACATGACCCTGGATAAAACCCCCCCAGGGAAAACCAGTTTGGGATATATGTCTATATAATGATGATCAAAGAATGAGATACAACAAGTAATACAATACAAAGGAACATGTATACATAGCAAGCTCCTCATGAGCCTTGCCACAATATCCAATGAGATATGCGCCCAAACTCAGGTGCACCCTCTCCCTTTGTTGCTCTCTCCACTGAAATGAAGCACTCTCCTTCCTCTTTGACCCAATGAAGAAATCCCTCCACATGAATGTGCTCTCCGGTGTTGCCTCTCCACTGAACCTATCAGAACTGGCTTCCTCCAAGCGAAACTGCTACCAGGTAGTTGTGCATACAATCCTATGGTGCACCCTCCTCCTAGCAGATGTGATCACCATCAAATAACTGAGGCCTAAGTTAGATGTCTCTCTCAATGGAAGAATGCACCCAAGATATCCTTTCCCAATGCAATTGTTCTCATCCTCTTTCCCTTTCTCCTTCTCTTCAAGTGAACATAACAAGGAATGAAGCCTCCTTTGCCCCTTGCGCCCTCCTTTAGGATGCATAAGGAAACCTAAAAGAATGGATGGATGAGATCTCACATCTCATCTCTAATCAATGGTTGAGATCATCTCACATATATCTCGACTCAAAACTCACATTCACTTAAGTTTCCATAGTTTCCACTTTATGTCTATTAATTCACCCACATTGTGAATTAATTGTTACTTTAGGCTAAAATGACCAAATTTCACTTTTGACTTAAATCTCTTTAGTCAAAGTGAAATTAGACACAAAGTACATAGTACAAGGGTAAAATTCTCCCCCTTTATGCTTAGAGACTCACAAGCACATGGGGACCACTTTCCAAGGTACCCAAATCCCAACACTCCCTCTTACCGAGGAAAGTGCTCGTCACCACCAATCTCGTCCCTGCAGCAGACATGGTTTCCTCCTAGCATATACTCGGTGAGTATGGTTGTACCTTGATCACTGAAAGTGGACTCTGTCACAGATCTACTCAATCGACGTGATCTATAAATGGAATTGACTCTCCATCTATCCAAGATCACCTAGATCTCGGTCATCACACCAAGATCTCCACCTTGGTCTCCCACCAAGGATTTCCACCTACTCTTGGAATCTCACCAAGAGTCACTACTCTTGGCATCTCACCAAGAGTCTCCCCCTCTTGGTGACTCACCAAGATTCATCAACTTGGCCTCTCGCCAAGTAATTTCCACCTGAAGTGGATCCAAACCCTGATTTTCCCATCTCATAAGCTAAGTGAGGCTCAAGCCTCCGTGGTGCCCTGTTGCTCCTCCTCATCAACCTCATATGCACTGAAGTTGTAGCACCAAATCTCTGTCTTCTCGGTTGCTTTGAAACTGTAGCTATCATGGGTGGACCAGTCACCCACTCTAAAGATGTCCAGGGACACTGAGTCTTCTCTCCCTCTGAATCATTGTTGTGAGTCATTTGGTCCTCATCAACTTTGTCTCCCCATCTAATGATGTATGGTGTAATAGTAGACAAAGTATTCACAAAAGCACACTCTCTCACAAACTTCTCCTCAAACTTTATCTCCTCTGTTGTCATTGTTGACCCACCCTATTGCTTCTTCTTCTTGGGACATTGTCCTGCATAGTGACCCATCTCTCCACAAGCAAAGAATTTCACTGTGTGCATGTCTCTCTTCTTGCCACTGTTGTTTCTCTCTCCTCCCTATGGTGGGGCCCCAAACTTGGGACCCTTCCAACCTCCACGGTCGGTCTTCTTCTTTCCCTTTATCCAAAGAACAAGGTCCTCAACATCCGAAACTGACTGTTGTTGTTGTTGCTATTGTCCATAAGCCTCAGCTGCAAGCCTAATCTCCTCCTGGACGAAGTCATCCCACATCCTCTCCCATGTAGGCATAACCTCCTTGGCAACAATGCCGCATACGAATGGACCCCAAGGTTTGGTGAAGCTATTCATAGTTTTCCTCACCAAAGAGTTAGGGTTCACCACCTCTCCGACTACTCCAAGCTCATCTTTGATCTGGGTGTATCTACCAAGGAATGAAGTAATTGACTCATCCTCGAGCATGTGAATGCTCCTCAATCGATCATGAAGAACCAACTTCTGGTTCTCATTAAAACTCTCGTACAACTTGCATAGAGATGTCCACATCTCGTATGCATGAGTCTTCCCCGTCAAATGGGGAATAATGTGATCTCTCACAACATCACAAATGATCCTCTTTTCCTTGTTGTTCCTTTTCCTGAAATCTGCCACCAAGACGGGAGCAGTGACAGAAATGATTAGAACAACTGCCTCGACTATGTGCCATAGCTCGAGGTCCTCTAAGACAAAGACCATCCTATCCTTCCAAGGCAACCAATTGCTAGCCCCAGCTAGCTTGTCCTCCACATGCATCTGAGATACTGACATGTTTTTCACACTACGCTCACTCTGATGTTCCAAATGCAAAGGAACATTGCCTCACTCCTGTCAACACAAGTGCGAAAAGAGGCAAGTGAAACCCTAACCTCACTCCTATTCAGTAGGTGTGAAAAGAGGTCGTACACTACAACCTCACTCCTGTCCACACAGGTGTGAAAAGAGGTTTTCCACAAGTGTCAAAAATCAACCCAACAAATCCGCCCACAACTATCCACAAACACTGTCAACTAGCTGTCCAAAATCTGCCCTGAGCTGTCCAACTGGCACTGAATGTGAGGTACCTTCAGATCTGAAGTTTATCCACTGTTTTGGACTGAAAACTTGTTTTCCAAAACAACCAACAAATCTGATATAAAAACTCACAAAACTACCCACAAAAGTGCTCCAAAATCAACAAGTCTAAGACACCTTTGGCTCCGATACCATGTAGATTTTTTGAGGTCCTATGAGGCTGCCACCTAAGTTCTATCCTTGACCTTAGTACGGCTCTAAGTTTCAACTTTATGGTTGTCTTCTCTTGTTGTTTTAGGACAACAAACAGTCACCCAACCTTCTGCTCAATGTTTAATGGTTAAGTGCTCTTTAAAGGTGCCCTTGCAAGTGTTTTCTTTACTCAATGCTAGCACATGCAAAATAAATTAAAACACATAATACTACCTCTATATCTTTGAACTTTAAAATTTTGATCTACACTTCTAAGCATGCATAAATTTGACACATGTATTTTTGGTCAACGTGACCTTGGATAAAACCCCCCTGGGGAAAACCAGTTTGGGATATATGTCTATATAATTATGATCAAAGCATGAGATACAACAAGTAATACAATACAAAGGAACCTGCATACATAGCAAGATCCTCATGAGCCTTGCCATAAGATCCAATGATATATGCGCCCAAACTCAGGTGTGCCCTCTCCCTTTGTTGCTCTCTCCATTGAAATGAAGCGCTCTCCTTCCTATTTGACCCAATGAAGAAATCCCTCCACAGGAATATGCTCTCCTATGCTGCCTCTCCACTGAACCTGTCAGAACTGGCTTCCTCCAAGTGAAATTGCTACCAGGTAGCTTGTAACACCTTGTTTTCCCCAGTCTGTAAAAATAACTATATTGACCAAGAACTATGGCAAACTCAAAGGTTTGGATGTTTGATTTGATGAACCTTTGTATAAAAGTTCGATGAATGTAAATTATGTTATGAATATGTGTTGCATGATTGTTGGAGGGGATGTTCTAAAAGAGACCACAATGGCTAATGAAGGGTGGTGGAAAGGACCTGGAATGGTTGCGTTAATTTCCACCGAACCAATACCATATTGGTTTTTACTTGCTCAAAGACCAAGGCAACTCTCTGACCCTGGAATGAATTTCCCATCAGGATGGTAGGTGAGGAGGATCCTTAAGAGTTAATGAGGGGATGGGGTGAACCGTCCATCCGTAAATCTCTCAGACCTGACCACGAATGGGGGAATTCGTGCCACACACAATCTTACAGAGAAGGGAAAGAAAGGAAGCGTGGGAAGGGTATATAAAAGGAGCATGCACGACAGGGATTGCAGAAGAGAACCGCAAAACCATGGAACCACAGGGAGTTCTGAACACCGGAGAAGGAGAGTAACTTTAGTCCTCGATTTTTGTTTGTATCAGGAGAAGGAGAGTAACCTTCGTCTTGGACTTTCGTTGAGCTAGAAGTAAGAGATTGAATCTTAGAGCATCGTGGTCTAGCTCGGGGGTGGCTAGTGGTAAATCCGTTTGGAGTCACTGAGCCTACGGTTGGGTGGAAACAAGCACCCCTCTCAGCAGTTGCATCACGCCTTGTGGTTCTGATAAGTGTTTTATGCCTTATATTTTGAATTGAATATCATGGATGAATGTTTATACTTATATGCCATAGTTTATGTCTATGTAAATTAGTTAATTTCAAAGTATGTGTCCATGCCATTGAGAATAGACCCATCTAGTTGACCTTCGCAATATTCTAGGATGGCTCCTCGAGAGCACCTTTCCCTAGGAATCGTCTCATAACTTTCGAACCATACCGAGCCTTTACCCAGAAACCCGACTAAAATCAGGGATAATTGCCCAAGAACCATCTGAAGGTTCATGCGATCCGGGTATGGAAAACTTGTGCAAGAAAGAGTAGTTATCTAAGGTTTCAGAATCATGGGAGTTTGAAGCTCCGAAAGGTTGAATTTGTGACCCAATTTTAGAAAGGATAGAAAAACCAATTATCGAAAGGGAGTATCCCTTCATTTGGTAGATGAATGGACGAGATCCTTTCGAAAATACCCCAGGTCTGTTAGGACCAATGGATCTAGAGAAGGAATGTGGGCGTTAACGCCTCGACCCCTTCAACCTTCGCAAGTAGCAATGGAACCGAGACCATAGATCCCAGGATCCATCAGAAGCTATCTAGGCCGTCGATCTTAAACCTTGTGTAGATGGGAGGATGGACTCATCATAGTCCTGAAAGTCCCGATTTAATCAGGACCATCCATTCAGCAGGGATGTGTGGCAGTCGGGTGGCATTTCGCTAACTCGCGACTTGGAGTGGTCAAAGGGTAGGACTGCACAAACTCACAATTCGCAAATTCGCGACGTAATCGTGGTCGTTGATCCAGAATTGATCTGGACCATCGATTTAGCGTGAATGAGTTTCGGTGTTTCTGCGTCTGGGAGACCAAAGGGTAGAATCTCTCAGTTTTGCAAGTCGCAAAATCCCGGCATACGAAACCCCGACGCACTAAGTGGGTTGGACCTAGGTCACAGGAAAGGGTCATGTGGTAGGAGGAGGAGGCAGGCGCTAGTAGTTGGCTAAGGTTCTAACTCGGGGATCGGTATTTCAGGACCCGAGAATTCAAAGAAATGAGAAGTTGAGGGACATGAAGTCCCGAAATCATGAAACGTGAAATAACCTATGGTTGTAGGTCGTGGTCACAACATCATGGTCGTGTGGAGGAGGGTCACGTCGTGATCATAAGTGAGAGGGCTAGCACACTCTAGGCCCCTTAATCGCTTTCGGGACTAAAGGAGATGAAGAGGTTGGGACACCTTGCATCGAGATCCCCGATGTTGCGAAATGCGATGAGCCTTTTAAACTAAGCCTATGCTCGCAGGTATCGATCATGAGGTGGAGGATAAGGAATGAACTAGCATGCGCTAGGCCCCTATAGGAATTTGGGAATTCTGCCCTTTGAGAAAAAGGCAAAAAGTTTTGTTATGCCGCCGTGGGTGTGTGACAAATTGGTATCAGAGCACGGTTACAACACTTGGCCTGCTTGGGCTCATGAACGAGTCACATAGAAACTCCATTTGAAGTACTCTTAAAAAGAGTAACTCTCTATCTTAACCCCCTTTACCAAAAGTCAAAGTTAAGAATTTTATTCAAGAAAATAATGAAATCCCTACTATGCGTATGCATTTGAGAAATGTGAATTTATGTGTTGGTTATGAATGATAATGTTATCTATCAACAAGTGTTTTATCTACACGCAAGTGAACAATCAACCGCGACAAAACTGCAGACGTATAGAATGGTGACGCACCACAAGGTGGGGGACAACTCCCACAATAGAGATGAAGAGTCTGATGAAAGGAGGGTTGTAGAGACGCCTCCGGATCTAGCTGAGACTGTGAGGAGTCTCATGGACAAACTACAAAGCTTCAAGGGTGAAAACGAGAGGTTGATTAAAGAGCAAGAGAAGCAAACGGAAATTAATGCAGTCTTGCTGCAGAGTTTATCTGAAATACAAAGACAATTGCAGCATAGACCTGACACCAGTCACGAGGATCGATGGCAGACAAAGAAGAGTCGAAGTCCACCTGAGATATAGAAACGTGGCCTTTTGAGTGGCTACACTGGGAAGATCACCTCGCAGAAGGCCCACCCCTGAGATAGGGGAAGGGCGTCGAACGTTTCCTCTGGAAAGAAAACTGGTGACTCGGAGGGATCTTCTAGTAGCAGAACTAGTTCATATTCCCATAGAAAACAAAAGAAGTGAAAGCATTCCAAAAGGCATAATCTCGAAGAATTGAAGAAGGCCAAACCACCCTCTTTTGACAGTGAGATAAAGAGAGGAGAGGAAGCGGAGGCCTAGCTGCTTGGACTAAAGAAGTATTTCAGAATACATGACTTCTCGAAAAACTTGAAGGCCCGAGTAGCCACTTTCAACCTGAATGGAAAGGCTTCCATTTGGTGGGAATACCTTAAGAATGTAAAATGGATTCACGAAGAAAACCTATCTTGGGAATGGTTTGAAAGATACTTAAAGAAGAAGTATCCGTCGGAAAAGTATTTTGATGAAAAGACTAAAGAATTCTATGAACTCAAGTTGGGGCAACTCACCGTAGAAGAATATGTCAACAGATTTCTTGAGTTGCCGAGGTACGTACCCTACATAAAAGAAGAAAAGATAAAGGTGCAATGATTTATTAGTGGGCTACCTAAGGACTATCAGAACGGGATTGAGTTTGATGAGCTGAGGACCCTAGAAGACACTATCTGAAAGGCAAGATATTCTTATGAACAATTTGGGGTTCGGACAGAACCTCACAAAGGCTGGAAGCAGAAGAGTGATTCGAGATTCCAGAAAAAGGGGTTTAAATCCCAAGATTTAAAAACTATAAAAATGATACAAGGATGAGCTTTCCTACCCGAAGTGTACACTAGCAGAATTTCCCTTCCCAGAGAGGAAATAAGCCTTTTGGGTCAACCCTCGGAAAGGCTGATAATCCAAAGAAAAAACCCTTGAAATGCTAGGGTTGTGGAGAAGAACATCTATTGAGGGACTGTCTGCACCGACAAAAAAACAATAGGAGAATTTACAATGTCCAAGAGGCTACCACTGTCAATGACGTGACCAGGAGTATGTCGCTAATTTATGCAGTCGTGGATAATAAACAAGTTGACCACCAAGATTCAGTGGTGGATATGGAATGTATGATCACTAACCACCTAGTGTCTATTCTAATTGACCTTGGTTCAAATTTGAGTTATATAGCCCCTCAGGTTGTTGATAAGTGTAAATTGAAGCCACATAAACATGCCAAAGCATGATTGGTACAGTTAGCCACTGGCACCAAAAGAAAGGTAGCGGAGGTCATACTAGCTTGCCAATTCACTATGGGTGAATTCTCCACCCAAGAAACCCTTAACATACTACCCCCAGGATCGTATGACCTGTTGATTGGCATGGACTGGATAGCCACATATAAAGCCAAAATGGATTGTTACCATAAAACCTTAGAATGTGTAAGTGAAGAAGGAAGGAGGATAACCCTTCAAGGGATCCAAAAACCTGTCTCAGTGAGATGAATATCAACCCTTCAAATGAGAAAGTATTGCAGAAAGGGATGCCCACTATATGCGATACATGTGTTGGAATCGGTTGAGGACGACAAACCAAGCCTCGAAGACCACCCCATACAAAGAGAATTTAGAGATGTGTTTCCAGAAGAGGTACTAGGTCTACCTCCGAGAAGGGACATTGACTTCTCGATAGAACTTGCACTAGGAGCGGTGTCAGTGTCTAGGACACCCTACAGGATGAGCACACCTAAGCTAGTTGAGCTTAAATTACAACTAAAAGAAATGATGGACAAAGGCTATATCTGGCCCAGCGTGTCTCCATGGGGAGAACCAGTCATGTTCGTGAAAAAGAAAGATGGTACCCTTTGACTATGCATAGATTATAGACAACTCAATAAGGTAACCATAAAGAACAAGTACCCCTTACCCCGGATATATGACTTGTTCGATCAATTGGGAGGTGCTTCCATCTTCACCAAGATTGACTTGAGATCTGGATACCATCAAGTCTGAATTAAGGGTGAAGACTTCCACAAAACCGCCTTCAGAACAAGATATGGTCACTACGAGTTTGTGGTCGTACCATTTGGATTAACCAATGCCCTTGACACTTTTATGTGCTTGATGAACAATGTGCTCAACAAATTCCTAGACAAATTTGTACTGGTTTTTATTGACGATATATTAATCTACTCCAAGAATAGAGAGGAACATGAGGAACATCTTAGACTTGTGCTTCAAGTGCTAAGAAAACATCATCTCTATGCCAAGTTTAGCAAGTGTGATTTCTTCCAGAAGAAAATACATTACTTGGGTGATATCATATCTAAATAAGGGGTAGCAGTAGACCCTGACAAGATCAGGTCTATCATGGAATGGCCTACCCCGAATGACGTTTCATACATTAGATCCTGTATGGGCTTAGCGGGATACTATAGGAGATTTATAAAAGGATTCTCCAAGATTGGTTGTCCAATCATTGCCCTCCAGAAGAAGGGAGTTAAATTCCTTTGGACCCCAAAATGTGAAGAAAGGTTTTAGACCCTAAAACACCTACTGACCCATGCACCTGTGTTGAAGATCGTCGATCCTAAAATTGACTTCCTCGTGTGCATTGATGCCCGCAAGGAAGGGCTTGGAGGAGTCCTTATGAAAGAAAGAAGCGTAGTCTGCTATGAACTCCGAAAATTGAATGAGCACAAAGTCAACTATGTGACCCATGATCTAGAACTGGCCGCCATAGTGCACGCCTTGAAAATGTGGAGGCATTACCTCCTAGGTAGGAAATTTGTACTTATGATAGACCACTGTGGATTGCGACACCTGTTTGACCAAACAAAAATCAATGCTAGACAAGCTAGGTGGATCGCCCATCTTAGCGAGTTTGATTTCAAAATCAAAGATGTCAAGGGAAAGGAAAATAAGGTGGTCGATGCCCTTAGCAGAAGTATGGAAACAATTCATCTGGCAGCGGTGAGCACCTGTGAGACCAACATCAGGGAAAGAGTCAAGAATGCACAAGAAACAAACGCGTTCTTCCAGACCGTGACTTCATACCTGGAGCAAGAACCCGTAGGGCTAAAGTACGAAGGCTACCATATGTTAGATGGAGGTCTACTAACTTACATAAACAAATTGTATATTCCAAACTGTGACGACTTGAAGAGGTTCATAATGGATGAACTACATAAAAGACTGTATACTGGTCACCCATGATACTAGAAGATGATTGCGGCCACCATGAAACAATTCTATTGGCCTGGATTGAAAAAAGACATAGCTGAGTATTTAGCCAAATGTATAGAATGCCAACAGGTTAAAGTAGAACACCGACACCCAGCAGGATTATTACAACCTCTACCAATCCCAAAATGGAAATGGGATACCATCTCCATGGATTTCATCATTGGATTACCAACATAGGCCAGGCAGAGTGACGCCATCATGGTAGTGGTGGATAAATTGAGCAATTCTGCTCATTTTATCCCCGTCAAATCGACTTGCAAGGCAATAGACATCGCCAACATATTCGTGAAGGACATATTTAGACTACATGGCATGCCTAAGGAGATCGTGTCTGATAGAGACACGGAATTTACCTCAAACTTTTGGAAATCCTTGATGGCTGGTCTGGAGACCAAATTATTGTTCAACACAGCCTATCATCCTCAAACCGATGGATAGACAGAAAGAGTGAACCAAATATTAGAAGACATGCTAAGGATTCATGTAATGCATCAACCTAAAAAGTGGGAAGATTACCTGCCACTGGTGGAATTTGCCTACAACAACGGCTACCAAGAATCACTAAAGATGGGCCCTTTCGAAGTCCTCTATGGTAGGCCATGCAAAACTCCAGTCAGTGGGATTAATCCCATAAACAGAATTACTATTGGACCCAACATGTTGAAAGAAATGGAACAACAAGTGACTCAGATAAAGAAAAATCTGAAAGTCGCTCGGAATAGACATAAAAGTTACGCTGACAGAAAGAGAATCCCTAGAGAATTCAAGACGGGAGACCACGTATATCTCATAGTTAGGCCCAGGAAGAGTTCCCTGAGGATGGGAGCTTGTGTCAAGTTGACACCTCGATATTGTGGACCCTTTGAAGTCCTAGATAGAGTGGGGCATGTAGCCTATAGGCTAGCACTTCCTCCCACAATAAAATCACATAATGTTTTCTATGTTTCATTGTTGAAGAAATATGTACATGATTCTAATCATATAATTGATTGGTCTGTGATCCAGGTGGAACTGGAGGGAGAATTCCTACCAGAACCTCTATGCATATTGGACAGAAAGGAAACCCCACTTAGGAACTGAACCATTGCATAGGTCAAGGTGCAGTGGAAACATTTTGGCCCCGATGAGGCTACATGGGAAATGGAAGATGCCATGAAACAAACATATCCAATTTTGTTTACTTCTGAACATGCACGCCATAATTGATAGATAGAGCATCGAGGACAATGTTCCTTTAAGGGGGAGGGAATTGTAACACCTTGTTTTCCCCAGTCTGTAAAAATAACTATATTGACCAAGAACTATGGCAAACTCAAAGGTGTGGATGTTTGATTTGATGGACCTTTGTATAAAATTTCGATGAATGTAAATTATGTTATGAATATGTGTTGCATGATTGTTGGGAGGGGATGTGCTAAAAGAGACTACGATGGCTAATGAAGGGTGGTGGAAGGGACCTGGAATGGTTGTGTTAACTTCCACCGAACCAGTACCATACTGGTTTTTACTTGCTCAAAGACCAAGGCAACTCTCTGACCTTGGAATGAATTTCCCGTTAGGATGGTAGGTGAGGAGGCTCTTCAAGAGTTAATGAGGGGATGGGGCGAACCGTCCATCCGTAAATCTCTCAGACCTAACCACAGACGGAGGAATTTGTGCCACACACAGTCTTGCAGAGAAGGGAAAGAAAGGAAGTGTGGGAAGGGTAGAGAAAGGGAGCGCGCGAGACAAGGATCACAGAAGAGAACCGCAAAACCCTGGAACCACAGGGAGTTCTAAACATCGGAGAAGGAGAGTAACTTTCGTCCTCGGTTTTTTTCTGTATAAGGAGAAGGAGAGTAACCTTTGTCCTTGACTTCCGTTGAGCTGGAAGTAAGAGATTGAATCTTAGAGCATCATGGTCTAGCTCGAGGGTGGCTAGTGGTAAATCCGTTTGGAGTCACTGAGCCTACGGTTGGGTGGAAACGAGCACCCCTCTCAACAGTTGCATCACGCCTTATGGTTCTGATATCATGGATGAATGTTTATACTTATATTCCATAGTTGATGTCTGTGTAAATTAATTAATTTCAAACCTTCACAATATTCTAGGATGGCTCCTCGAGAGAACCTTTCCCCGAGAATCGCCTCATAACTTTGGAACCATACCGAGCCTTTACCCAGAAACCCGACTAAAATCAGGGATAATTGCCCAAGAACCATCTGAAGTTTCATGCGATCCGGGTCTGGAAAACATGTGCAAGAAAGAGTAGTTCTCTAAGGTTTCAGAGTCGTGTGAGTTTGAAGCTCCGAAAGGTTGAATTCGTGACCCGAGTTCAGAAAGGATAGCAAATCCAATTATCGAAAGGGAGTATCCCTTTGTTTGGTAGATGAACGGACGAGATCCTTTCGAAAATACCCCAAGTCTATCAGGACCAATGGATCTAGAGAAGGAGCACGGGCGTTAACACCTCGACCCCTTCAACCTTCGCAAGTAGCGATGGAACCGGGACCATAGATCCCAGGATCCATCGGGAGCTATCTAGGTCGTCGATATTAACCATTGTGTAGATGGGAGGATGGACTCGTCATAGTTCTGAAAATCCCGATTTAATCAGGACCATCCATTCAACAGGGATGCGTGGCATTCGGGTGGCATTTTGCTAACTCGTGACTTGGAGTGGTCAAAGGGTAGGACCGCACAAACTCACGATTCGCGAATCCGCGACGTAATCGTGGTCGTTGATCTAGGAGTGAGTTGGACCGTCGATTTAGCGTGAATGAGTTTCAGTGTTTCGACGTCCGAGAGACCAAAGGGAAAAATCTCTCGGTTTCGCAAGTCGCAAAATCCCGGCATACGAAACCCTGACACGCTCATTGGGTTGGCCCTAGGTTGCAAGAAACGGTCGTATGGTAGGTGGAGGAGGTAGGCACTAGTAGTTGGCTAAGGGTCTAACTCGGGGATCGGTATTTCGGGACCCGAGAATTCGAAGAAATGAGAAGTCGAGGGACGTGAAGTCCCAAAATCGCGAAACGTGAAATAACATATGGTTGTAGGTCGTGGTCATAGCGTTGTGGTCGTGTGGAGGAGGGTCATGTCGTGATCATAGGTGAGAGGTCTAGCACACGCTAGGCCCCTTAATCGCTTTCGGGACTGAAGGAGAAGAAGAGGTTGGGACACCTTGCATCGGGAGCCCCGATGTCGCGAAATGCGATGAGCCTTTTAAACTAAGCCTATGGTCGTGGGTCTCGATCACGAGGTGGAGGATGAGGAATGAGTTAGCCTACACTATGCCCCTGTAAGAATTTGGGAATTCTATCCTTTGAGAAAAAGGCGAAAATTTTTGTTATGTCGTCGTGGGAGTGTGACAACCTATCAAAACTGGCTTCCTCCAAGTGAACTGCTACCAGGTAGTTGTGCATCCAATCCTATGGTGTGCCCTCCTCCTAGCAGATGTGATCACCATCAAATAACTGAGGCCTAAGTTAGATGTCTCTCTCCATGGAAGCATGCGCCCAAGCTCTCCTCTCTCAATGCAATTGTTCTTGTTCTTGTCCTCTTGCCCTTCCTCCTCCTCAAGTGAACATAACAAGGAATGAAGCCTCCTTCGCGACTTGTGCCCTCCTTTAGGATGCATAAGGAAACCTAAAAGAATGGATGGATGAGATCTCACATCTCATCTCTAATCAATGGTTGAGATCATCTCACATATATCTCAACTCAAAACCCACTTTCACTTAAGTTTCCATAGTTTCCACTTTATGTCTATTAATTCACCCACGTTGTGAATTAATTGTCACTTTAGGCTAAAATGACCAAATTTCACTTTTGACTTAAATCTCCTAAGTCAAAGTGAAATTAAACACAAAGTACATAGTACAAGGGTAAAAGTCTCCC
>JZKD02S1736605.1:69509-87528 GCA_000966675.3 Picea glauca | reverse complement strand
AATATCACAATATCCATGAGCCTCATTTAGCTATATTGATGATCCATCTCCACCACCATGTGTCTAGCACCTCGGGTCATTCTTGTCCCATGACAAGAATCATGAGCTCATAGGAGCCACATTCACCTCATAGTTGATCTTCTCATAGGATCACTATGTGAATGTATTTAGCTTGATTTTATTAGACACGTGTGTCTATCACCTCAGGTCATTATTGTCCCATGAAAATAATTATGACCACATCGAAGCCACAAACACCTCATGGTGATCCTATCATAGGATCACTCCGTTAATGCATTCAACTCGATGCTATCAGACATGTGGAATTGCACCTCAAGCACCTTGAGTCTTTAGTTCGTCGAAGACTACATTGGGGCACATCTACTCTCGATGTAGATGTTCCCTATCTCCCCTGGTATGCAACCCAGTTCCTGTGGAGATAGAGTCAACCCGATGCTTATTAGGGTTACTTACCTACTCGTGAGATTTTCAAGGCTCGATGCAATTCACACATAAGAGATCTAGTAGAAACTCAAATATTCAGTCTGTCGAAGATTACATTAGGGCCTATTTCGACGTGATCAATTCCATTTGATCAATCTTGGAATATCGACACAATGCTACAATCATCAATCCTCCCCCAGGGAAACATTTTCATTCCTGACAAGCTTGTCCCAAACAGAGGCTTATTGCAAATGTCAACTATCTTCTCATCTGTGGATAAGTGATAGAGCCTCGCTGCTCCTTCCTACACCATGTCTCTGATGAAGTACTGCAAGATCCTTCAAAAATACACCCTTATTAATATCTTGTGTCACTGGCTATGATATACGACTGAGTGCTATAGATATATGCTTCCCTTCTTGTTTGTAAATCTTGCTCAATCCCAAGTTGAAGTAGCACCCCAGGTGCTAGATCTATCTTTTGCACTTCTAATCCCAAAACTGTATATCCTTACAACCATACTTCATCATCAGAGATCAATACTATCTATCTGTACCAAAAAATAGGTACCTGCATGTTGTTCTTTAACCCAATAATACGGGCATGGCTCAACCATATACTAGCACAAGGTTCTCTCTGCAAAGAAAATGCCTATCCCATTAGACAACTTCCTCATATGTGTCATCATAGGTGGGGCCATGGACTTCATGTCCATCATGATTAACCTCTTCAGTCTCCTCACTGAAGATCTCATATGGTGCCAACCACGCTTCCAATCCCAATATATCTGGTCAAGATCCTTCATCTCAAAATTTGAAATCAACTCCCTCTATCTGAGAGAATCCTCAGACCACACTTCTGTCTGATGCATGCCCCTTTTCATTTTGAAAAATGTCACGAAAATATGCTGGCTTATTCTTGATCACTTAATCCCTCTAAGTCTGACTCCCTCTCAAATTTATATCTTATGACCTGTTCATAACAAGAAACAAGAACAACAAAATCTCCATGGTATCCTTTATGGAAGATATTGTGCCTAGAGTATAGTTCAGTAACCAAGAACATCTCCTAAAGGAGATAAACTTCATCTTGTAAACAATAATCATTTACATATGAACAAGAATATCTCCTAGAGAGGAGATCAACAAGTGTATCTCTAGTATTAAACGGGTTAGTATAATGATCATAACTTCAATAGATCAAGATGCAACATAAGATCATAATAATTCCATAACAACTAGAGACATATCAATTTTAAATAATCAAACCCGAAGTCTTCATTTCTTGGACAAGGTCTCTTATACATCCCTTGCAAACAAACTCATTCTTTTCTAGATGATATAACTTAAAAATAATGTACAAGTGCATACCTTTGAAATTTGTAGTATCGTTCAACTTGTCTTCTAATTTGAAACCAAACACCATCTTGAAAAGAAGAGGTTAGAAATTGAATCAAAAGGTTCAATGATTAGAACAAGCTAGAAACCTTGAAATTTCACCTTTGACCACAAAAATCAATTTTGACCAAAATTCAACCTTTGACTTTGACTTTGACTAGTGAACCTTTGACTTTGACCCAAAAACTAAAACTTGATGTTTTTTCTGGTTGAGGGCACCAGATGGTGCGCTAGGCTAGGGTGCACTAGAATACCAAAAAATTAGGTCCAATGCTTCACTGGAAGTGCCCAAGAAATTAGGTTTAGGGTTTGTTGCAGCTGCAAAATTAGAAACCCTAGTTGTAGTTGCAAATGGTGCTACAACGAGCTTGACAAGGAACTCTCGATCTACCTTCCAGTGGTTAGAATGTTTTAAATGTAGCGTGGCCCCTTAACCTGTTAGAATAATGTTGATGTGCTCGTTTAACCATAGATAATACTACACCATTTCCACCCAACCATAGGCATAAAGCCACCCCCAAGCACCTTAACATTTGACAAAAAGAATGATTCCAGAAAGCCACACCGTAACCAAAAAATAACCAAGAGAGTGCACCTTCTCTAAGGGTGGCACACAAGAGAAAGTACCAGAAAGACTAAATAAGAGAAAACCGTACAACTGCAGCTGTTGCTTCTCCTCCTCCAAACTTGCACACTGTTTCTGGGTGACTGAGAGTGTGTGAGTCAGTGAACAAATGAGCCAAGACATCCTATATTTATAGTGGATCTGTCACCTGTCTAGGCTGACTTGTCTTCCTGGAGGATAATATTTTAATATTATATATTCTGCCGAGACGACATGTCTTCTAGGGTTTTCACACATTTGTTTAGGGTTTCTCTTTCTTCCAATATATTCTATTCTAGTCAAAGGTTACATATGGAGGTTAATACCTCCAACAACTACCATAATATCAACATAAACTTCGATATGGTTTTTACATGTACACCGAAAGGTCCCATGGTTCATTCTTCTATAAGAAGAAGGACTAGAATGTTGAGGCTGATGCAATTGTTAGAAAAAATTATGAGAAATAAAGAATGCTATAAAAAATAAGATTAACGGGACAATGAATGACCAACTCAAAATCCTAAGGTCAACTTGAGGTCTACCCCCTCTAATGGTAATCGCCCCTCATCCTAATGCACTAAATGCATAATCATAAGGACTTTATCTTGGTAAAAAATGTTGAAAGAGAGAATAAGTGCTTGAAACTTGAAAAAGGGACTTGCAATACAATAAAAGAATATCAAAAGACAAGATAAGGGGTTTGAAATGTAAAAAGTATCGAGGAAAGGGTATCTCAAGAGACAAAAACTCCCTCTACAAAGGCACTCATGAAAATGGACCAACTATGGTGCCTTGCATGTTAATGACACCATCACCATGAAATCAACCCAACACGTTTTTATCCACCATACTTACACTTAGATGGGTTTCTCGAGAAATATTCCTCTATCTGGGTACTGACACACCTAATAAGATATTTTGATAGCCCTCCCATACCCAAACTTCCCAAATTGCATTAAGTCTTGAGCTAATGTGAACTTTGAAGGGGATACCTAATGTGAATTTCTGATGTGGCTTCTGTATTAAGTGGTGGCCTACTTTGTATGATTTTGAGGACTTTTGAACCTTGTGATTGTTGGGATTACTTAATTCTATGACTTACCCTCTCACATATCCTGGACCTTGGACAATGGATATAATAGCCCTCTTTTTGCAGATATGGTCATATTGGTTGACATATGAGCAGGAAGCCCACACATTTGGATAGTGTGCCCATAACATGATAGAACTTGGTTTGAGGATGTTGCACTTGATGATGATTGGGCACCCTTAAGATAGTTGATGAGAACCCTTTCCACCTTGGACATTGGATTTTTCACCCTAGACATTGATCTCCTTGATGATGACGTCATGTGATAAGGTTTGCTTGATGATGATGGGGCTTGCTTGTTATTGGGGCACCATTTTGATGTCTTGGGTCCTTGGTGATATGACATGAACCTTGATGAGGAGACACACCTTCCACCTTTGTTTCACCACTTGAAGATGAGACGTGGCCTTTGGAGGCCTCCTACACCTTCTTGGAGAATGACATCACCCACACATGTGACCTTGGAGGGTAAATTTTGGTGTATTAGTATGGTTTTATATTGTTTGAGGCTATTCAAGGGGTCGACCTAGACATATCTCACTGGTATCATGGATTTATTATTGTTTTAGGGATTATTGTGGACATATGTGCTAGGGTTTCCTCATATAAAGAGGCTAGCTCTCCATTGTATCAAAAACTCATCACTTGTGAGATCACTTCTATTGCTCTCTTATCTTCTCTTTTTCTATGGAGTACTTGTGCACACCTTTGGAAGGATAGTCTTGTGGATGCTTTGTCTTATTTTGGTGGATGATCTTTGAGCTATGGTTTCCTCATGCATAGCGAATTGGATAAGTAAGTGTTCTTGTTCAGGTTTAAATGTTTGTTCATGGTGTATTTTGGTGAATTCTCTATATTGTTAAAGTGTTGCATGTTACCTTGTATGCTAGGTTCTTTTTTCTAGAAACCCTAAGAGGGATTAAAAGTCTTTACCTCCTCCCTATTTTCATTCATCTTGTTTGTTGAAGCATTTAAGACCTAGCTCTAGGGATTAAAAGTATTTACCCCCCTAGGGCTTTGTCTTGACTAATTCAAGATCCAAGGTTTATAAGGCCATAAACCTTAGGCTTTGACTTAGTTCACTTAAATATTGCAATTAGATGTCCTAGAAGGAGATGACACCTAGGGTTTATAAGGCCATAAAACTTAGTGTTTGTATTTTGAGTTTTGATCCTAGGCCTATAAGACTTTATCCCTAGGGTTTCAAACCTCCATCACTTCTTGGCTACCTAATAGATGGTGTTTCTTGACTCCATTTACCTAAGGGAACAAAATGACACTAGTCTTGAACTCTTAAAGTGGTACACATTAGAGAAAATTTGCTCCAAAGATGGGTCTTTTAGAAAAACCATGCTTATTGACTTGAAAATTCAATAAGCAGTAGAATTTCAAAAAATTGAGTCAACAATAATGATTGAGTTGAACATATAAAAATCAAGGATGATTATGTGTCATGTTTTTGTTTGACAATATTTAACCATATATACATCTCATTTTAATTAAGATCTTAATGAAATCTTATTGAGATATGATAAATATCTTTGAAATACTAAATACTAAATATTTTATATTATTAATATTTTCATTATTTATTATATGACATCCATAATCATTTATTTATTTTGCTCCCATTATTATTATACTATTATATTATAATATAAATTTTAATTTACAATACTATACTTATTATATAATATTTAGTTTATAAATTCATACATACAAGGTCAATACTTATTACATTATAATATGAATTAAATATTATATAACAACTATACTATATTATAATATAGTTGTATAATATTTGAATCATATTATAATATAATAAACATTGACTTTTTATTTAATATAATAAGAATTGACCTTTCAATCACATGTACCTTCGTATTGTAATATTAATTCATACTATGAATTTCCTTTAATTTTTAGTAAGAGATTCGTATGCATTTAAGAATATTTATATTATAGTATTAATTTATGATATAAGATGCTTATAATATTAGTAGCATTATATTGTACTTATGAATTTATATTATATTATTATTATATTTTATATTACAAATTATTATTCCATAGATGGGTGTCATGTAGAGGATATGACCATGCGTTAGGGAAGAAGGTGGCGGGTTCTATATTATATTATTATTATATTTTATATTACAAATTATTATTCCCTAGATGGGTGTCATGTAGAGGATATGACCATGCGTTAGGGAAGAAGGTGGCGGGTTCAAGTGGCAAAGCTCTAATACAAAATCCATGCGAGGATAAGGTGGGTTATGAAGGTAACTAGGGAATTGAGGGAAGGGGAGATGGCTCACATGATTCAAGCTCCTTGGACATGATGTTGTATGATGCTCTTATTCATGACCAGACTGTTGAATTTTCAATGAGCTATGGATCATGCATTTAATTAAATTTTATGTTTAACTTTTAAAATGAAGCATAACTACTGCAGCAAACCAAGATCACAAGAAGAATAACCATGCACAAGAACACAAGAAGTATCCTAGGAAACCCTTCTCAACAAGGGAATACAACCCAACCTATCCTTTGCTATATTCTTCAAGAGAAAGACCTCCCACACCATCACCAAACCTAGCACAGAAGAGGGTGTTGTAATTCTCATAATTTCAGACCACAACTTTTGAAATCATGAGATGACACAATGTTAAGTGTGTTTCCTCAATGGGGATTCACCTTTATTTATATAAGACTTACCATATAAAATGATGTGTCTATTGGCACAATAGGGCCGACCTTAATAACTCAAAATATAATTAATAATTACCATATTGATTATCTTTTACATTAAATATCTTTTACATTATGGTGGGGCCGACCTGTACCCTTTACATCACAAATAGGGTTACATGTAATTCTGACTCTTGGACAATATAGCAAGGGATCTCATACACCCACTAGTGCTCAACCACTAGGGGCACATCCATCTGTGCTCAGCCACATGAATGTTCACATCTCTATCTCACTGCATCTCACTTGAGAACCACACTCACTAGTGCTCAACCACTAGGATCATGTTCACCTGTGCTCATCCACAGGCACGTCCAACTCATCAGATCTCTTTCTCACTATGTTACACATGAGAATCATCTGGAGTATCAAATCATCTCAAATCTCTGCACAAAGGAGGCTAATACATCATTTTATCTCTATCTCATAACGATTTACCCAACTCATGGGATTTTCCACACGTTCACTTGTGCTCAGCCACAGGCACGTCCAACTCAACAGATCTTCTTTCTCACTGCGTTACACATGAGAATAATCTAGAGTATCATCTCAACTCTCTGCACATAGGAGAACGGTAAACCCATCACATGGGCTCCTTCACCCCTCATAGGGGTACACAACATTCCATCTCCGTCTTAGAGAGGAACCACACACACAACTCATTGGCACACCCAACTCATGGGATTTCTCTCAGGCCGACTTACTCAGTCTTTGTCCTAGAGGATGTCTCACACAGTTGTAATCATCAACACTCCTTCTCAGCTAGGGAGGCATTCTCCATCAGACCAAATCTTGCACGGAAGTACTCGAACTTCATATTGGTTGTAGTCATCAACACTCCCTCTCATCTAGACAGGTATTATCCACCAAGTCAGTTTGGTGAAGATATTTGCAATCTGTTCATGTGTAGGAAGGTACTTCACATATATTGCTTTCCTCTACATCATGTCTCTGATATAATGATATTTTATCTCAACATATTTCGATGGAACACATGGTTCTCAAAGAGCTTCACACAACTCTGGTTATAATCATAGAATCCATCTCATGATCAAGTAAATCTGTCAGAAGCTTGCGAAGCCACACTACTTCAAACACTCAATGCGATATACTCTGCTTTTGTGGTACTCAAGGCCACCAATCTTTGTTTCCTGCTTCACTAGAAAACCATGGCAAACTCCAAGGTAAAACAACAACTGGATGTGCTCTTTCAGTGCACTGTACTCTTTGCCCAATCTATATTGGCATATCCCTGCAACTCAAGTTTACACTAGAGGCATATCTCAGGACATATCCAACTGTGCCTCGTATGTATCTCAATCCATGCTTTACTACTATCTAGTGAGTCTGTCTCGAATGACTCATGTATTGACTAAGAACATTCGATGCATAACATATATCAGGTCTGGTGTTAACCAGATACATCAATGATCCAATCAACTATCGGTAGGCATGTGGATCAATCTCGTCTGAATCATCATCATTCATTTTTCGTCAAATCCATCACCATCGGTGTAGACATGGATTTGCATTCTGTCACACTGAACTTCTTTAATATCCCCACTATATATTTTTCTTGACTTAGGAAAAGTATCATTGGTCCTCTGTCATATTTCTTATCCCAAGAAGTAGTGCATCATACCCAGATCCTTCATCTCGAAATCAGAAGTTGAGGCTTTCTTGTATCTAATCATGACTTTCTGAATAAGTCATCAAAATCAGGCTCTCGTCACCAACAATGTAATAGTATTGTTTTGGATCAACAACACTCTTGCTAAAACCCAAACTCATCAAGAATCCATCTATTTGATGAAATTTCCAACTCATGGATGGTAGTACAGATGGAAGAGCATCGAGCTATTGGATCAATATGTCTCATCATAGTTCACTCCCTCTGCTTGTGAGAATCCTTTGACTACAAGTCTTGTTTTGTATTTCTCGACATTTCCATTAGTTGCATGCCTTTTTTACTCTTGTAGAGTTTGTCAAGCCCAGACGTTCCTTTTATGGCCTACTGGAATGTCCCTGGGAATATCAACTGGAACAACTGGATCAACTGTATCAATGTCTATCTCCCTCTAGACTGCTGAAGAGGAAGAAGGTATTGTCTCTCTTTCTCAATTAGTTTGACTCCTTCTGAGTCAAGTGACTACCTCTGAAGTATGAAGGATAAACGTCTTCCTTTGATGTTAACCTTCCTGGAACAAGAAAACAAATGAAAGGAAACAAGACACGAATATCTTCTAGAGGAGATTCATGAGTACATCTCTAGAATCAATTTTTTTTTTGTCACAACTACAACACCTACTTGTAATGCAACAACCTTAGAAATGTAGGTTAGAGGCATGCTAATTTAAAACAATCAAACCTGGAGTCTTCACTTCTAGTGTGTTGTTCTTTTGAATGCACTAAGACCTCTCTGGGTCCATGATTGCACCAAGGGTTCCTTCCTCCTGCAAGTACCCTTATGACAATGACGCAAATAATATATATAAAAGTGTGTACTTGAGAGCGTGCATCAAAGGAGGTTTTTCTTGTTTGTCAATTTCATGATGATCAATGACATTCCTCGCTTTTTTCCCTTGTAGCCACTTGTACCACACAAGTCTCTGACGAAGTCTGCATCAACCTTTACTGTTGTAATCAGTATGAGAGTATCACATGTTAGCAATTTTTTCCTTCTGTTGGTGATCCAACTTGCTATGATTGTTTTAGATTATCAAGGTCATGTCCATTGTTGACATTCAACAAAATTCCAAACACACTGTTGTAGCTATCCTTGTAGCTCATGTTGCTACTCAAAACTGTTACTACTTGTCTTCAAATCTGTAATTAAGGGTTTCAATATGGTCTGTAATCAATATATTCAATGCACTTAGGCAAGCGATTATAATTTCCTGTGGAGAGAACTTCAAGAGTAGATGGAACCTCATAGGAAAGACATGAACAACGTCCTTCTATATTTGCTGGGATATACACCAACATCACCATTAAATACTTTCATCAATAGATGACATAAAAAAATGATAGTAGGGAGCAATGTGACAACCTTATGTTGGATAACAATCATGAAAACATAGTATATCCCAGATCTGATATTATAAAGGTTTTAAGAGAACAAACAAATATCTTATTCTAGGAAAACTCCCCCACAACAAATACTTTGTTCCAACAAGGAAGTAAAAGACAACCTTATAGAGATATAACTCAGAATTTAAACTTGGCCATAGGTCTCCTTGTGTTGTCATGAGTCTGTAATGGCACTTAAGTGGCCCTCAAAACTGCCCCCAAAAAAATGTTGTTGTACTGGAAGTTACAACCATAATGGTATCCCTTTATATTGTTTCTAGGGTGGTTGTAACAACCCCCAACACTACCTAGAATTTCCTAGAGGTTTCCGAGTAGTATTCGGCCTCCCTAGGACTGTCTCATTGACCTCCAAAAACACCCAACCATAGTTCACTTACTATTAGGGGTATCCTCTTAGACTCAACAATCTTTTTCTAGGCCTCTCACAACCTTATTTCCCTAGGCTGAACCTCCTGTAGGTTGCGGCTGGCCTCTCCTAGGTTGTTTTTTATTTTAACTGGCATGTGGTATCCCTTTAAGCATTGGTATTATCCCTCCACACATTTATAGCCTTGCGGCTACTCTCCTTTTCACAGTACTGTAAAAAAAAAACGAACTGGAGGCTTCACCTGGTCCCTCTTTATGGATGGACCGAGGTCATCAAATATCCACAAAAAATTAAGAAAAAGTCTGGCCTTCTTTTCTTATATCAGTGATAAAGGTTTAGCAACCTTTCTTCAATTGTTCAATGGTCATATTTAGGACCTGCTCTAATACCATGTTGAATTTTCAATGAGCTATGGCTCATGCATTTAATTAAATTTTATGTTTAGCATTTAACTTGAACCATAACTACTGCAACAAACCAAGATCACAAGAAGAATAACCATGCACAAGAACACAAGAATTATCATTGGAAACCCTTCTCAACAAGGGAATAAAACCCAACCAATCCTTTGCTATATTCTTCAAGAGAAAGACCTCCCACACCATCACCAAACCTAACACACAAGAGGGTGCTATAATTCTCATAATTTCAGACCACAACTTCTGGAATCATGAGATGACACAATGTTAAGTGTGTTTCATCAATGGGGATTCACCTTTATTTATATAAGACTTACCGTATCAAATGATGTGTCTATTGGCACAATAGGGCCGACCTCTATAACTCAAAATATAATTAATAATTACCATATTAATTATCTTTTACATTAATTATCATTTACATTATGGTGCATTGACCTGTACCCTTTACATCACAAATAGGGTTATAGATAAGTTTGAATCTTGGACAATATATCAAGAGATCTCATACACCCACTAGTTCTCAGCCACTAGGGGCACATCCATCTATGCTCAGCCACATGGAGGTCCACATTGTTGAGCAAAAGATGTGAATTGATCTTACTCAAGCATTTTTAGATTATGCTTGGCTAAAGCAAAATAGGCGAGAATGTCACCCTAGGTTTATAGCCATCAAAAATAAAATCCTAACTCACAAGTATCAATTACGAGTTCTTAGGCTAGTCTTTTCACAAATAAAAGCTTGTTGGAAAATTCTTTTTAATATGATTTTCTGAATATGATAGTTGTTGAAAACGAGTGTAAAGACAGAAGTAAAACACCAAGATGATAATCAAGATAGATGATACATAAAGAAATCCTTTATTTCATTCCAATTCACCAACGATTCATTCTCTTTACAAAATCTCATATAGAAATTGCGTACCAAAGTCAAACTTAGACATCCCCGATGGAACATACAAAAGGACCTCTGACAGAAAATCAAAATTGAACTCTAAAAGCTGGATCAACTTGCCATAGATTGCTACCCACTCGAATCTGCACAATAGCCTTTTTCAGTCATGAAAACTAATTCACAAACAGACTAGTCTACACAAACTATCAAAGATAGATCAACACCTCTGAAAAACAAGTGTATGAATGATGTAATTCAACCCTGAATGTTGTTGTCTACAATAAGACCCTGCTATCATAAAAACAAAATTAGGCTTGTGATAAATTAAGGAATGAATGAAAACTGAACTATCTGAACATAAACTCAAAGAGCAAACCTTAGTATGTTTCTCCTTCTATCCTCTTGTTTCTCACTTTCCCCTTGCCTTTAAGCAAATTAGAATTGGTTGAAGTAGTTGAACCACCTCATTAGTTAAGTTAACTAAAAACTCAACCAACTTTTTAGTTAAGGGGGGGAAAGTAATAAATCATAATAAAGGTTTTAAATAAATAATAACTAGTAGGTGGGACCCCTTGTGACTCCGCTTTATCTCTTAACAATTATAACATAACTAGTCAATTAAACAAAAACATCTCTCCTTGTGACTCCCATCATCACATGCACATTTTGACAATTTATCTCATTTATATTTGACATTGTTTTAAAAAATGCATTACTCATATATCCAAAATAAAACATGTTGTCCAAAAAATTCTGAAGTCAAATGTCATCAACAATAGATAAAATAAAAACTCAAAAGCCATATTTCCCACTCTGAGATGCAATCTTTCCTTGATTGTTGATTTCACCCTTCGATTTTCCTGAATTTGCCTTTGGTTGTGCTGAGTCTTTAGGCCTAATCTCGCTAATCACGTGAGAACAATCGTCCCTCAAATGCATCCGGGAAGACACGGATTTGTTAGAGCCAATGGAGGGCGAGGAAGGGGTAGCAATGGCTTTTCCTTTGTCAATTGCATGATGGGCCTCAGTTTTAAACTTTTTTCTAGCATGAGAGGACTGAACTGGTGAATGGATAGGTGCAACTTGGGCAATTTGGTTAACAGGCGGGGGAGCAGGTAAAGACAAATTGGGCCAGCCACGATGTTGGGAGACTGTTGGGTGGACAATCTCTTGCCATCCATTGTTTTTGGGAACCTCGGGTTGCAATGAGACATGAGGGGGAACAAGAATACCAGGGGCTTGTGGATCTTGAAAGGGAGGCCTTTCAGGCCTAGGTTGGACCACTCATTGCCCAATCCAATTGAAAAATACGACCTAAAACAATTGGCCTAACTCTTGTGAGTCAACATCAAAGTGTATGGAGAATCTTGGCCTTCTTAGGCCTCTGTTCCAATTAACTCTCCCTCCGTTGCCTCTGCCATGGCCACCTCGGCTGAAAAAACTCATTCCTGCATGCATGATTGATTAGGAAATAGTCCTTTTAACAACCATATATGACAACTCTTTAAAAATATGAAATAGATTTTGGCTCAACAACATATCAGACTCATGCAATCCAATCCATATAAATTGTTTAACTGTTGTCAATGAGCATGGGATGAACACAAGGTTTTGGGATATGCGAGGGGTTTGTATTGAGTGAAACATGATATAATGAGGGGGAAAAAAACACGTTTACTGCTGAAAGACAACAACAATCAATTGTAATGCAAACCAAAGAAAACATCACTGTGATCCAACCAAGAAAATGTAAATTCTGACTGCTTCAATACATAACTTTCCTTGACTATAATCAATTTTAGAAGATGGAGTGAAAAATGAATGTTGGAAGGCGATGGGGTTGTAATTAGCGAAAAGAAAAATAATGGTGGGGAAAGAGAGCGTGTATTGTTCATAAAATTCATTAAGTATTCAATCAAACCATTATGTAAAAGGAAATACACCAACCAAATGACTACTGTGACCCAAAAAAAAAAACTACTGTGTATAATTCAAACGACTTTGTGCAGTAACTTGCTCATTGTTCGAAATCAAATATTTAACACAACGTCATCAAACAAGACAATATGAATTCCACAACAATCTGTAGGGGATCTCTGTTCCTCTCATTATCCATTTAATATTTTAAAACAATTACCAAATGCATAAACATTCACTTATTTGCACTCTATTCAACATCAAAACAACCACTACTCACGAATTATTTCAATCATCAAATACAACTCAAAGGTAGTGCTTGATTATGTCTTTTAACTCATTTGATAATTAAATTGCAATGAGGTTATACTGTTACAGAACCCGTGCCTATCATGGTTAAAATGCATGATATTCATTAAACATACATAGTGGATAGTCAACACAATAATCCATATTTAAATTTGCAAAGATCCTGACTTGCCATTTAACACACAGGCAACAATCACCACTTCAACTCATGCTATGCTGTAGAATACACAAAAACCATTTGGCAAAACACAAGTGTATTTCTGTGACTGTACATGTCAAATTTTCTTTGACTCTAAACATTCAAAATGCTGAGCTATATATCCAATACAACGAGGCAACAATAGTATACATGATCTCATAACATAAATGATCAAAATGCAACAAAGCCATGTTTAAAAAATCTGTGACTATCTCTGAGGGCACAACCAAAAATATCCATAGCATACACAGTGGATAGCCATACCATAATCACCATGATTGCAATACTCCCATGGAAATTGAAACACATAGTCATAATAATCAACATCTTGACTTAACATGTTGTAGGAACACCACACATATCCACTCATCACGCATGAAGCAATGCTATGACTTAACCAATTAAAAAAAAATGTTGGGTTATCAATTCAATAATCACAAGGAGAACGATTGTGTATTAGATTCAACAAATCATCAAATTAACCATGCTGAGCTTATCCATTCAATTATAATAACAAATGCAGTGACTAGATACCAAAACCAACACCACTGTTGCATAATCAACGAGGTGAACCAGTAATCAACTATGTCGACAATACACCACCAATCCATTACAACCAACAATATACTTGACAGGCCATAACGTTCTCCTCTATCAACACTCGGGCTTGAGTAATCAAGGATTTTCTCTGTGGACCAACACATGGAGACTAGAGTCGACTCCTCCTAATGTCGAAAACCTATGAGACCAAAAGTGCCACACATGGTATACCACAATTAAATTCGTGGATAGGGTGACAATCTCGTGACAGGAGAGGCTATGAACAGAGAAACAAGACTCTATTCTGGCCTTGTAACGATACTTATCACACACATGGTATAACCCTTGTGGCTCTCCCAGCCAACCAACTAACAATGCTGAGATGAAACGAAGTCGAGAAGAAGCCATATCATCCGCTGCACAACCATTAGTAACATGAACAACCCAATACCCAAATGAATAATGCACAGTGACACAAGGCGTTTCAAACCCATTAAACCCCATAAAAGCCAAGATTGGGTATGGGAAATGAATGCGTGAAGACAACCAACCACTCTAGACCAAACAAAACCCCCCAACTAAAACCAACAAGGATGACAAAGAGCATTTATGTCTGCTAATACTTAGGACGACCAATAACACTGTGAATTCAAACTCCATTGCAATGAAAAACTACCAACGATTCATTCCAGAAAAATATCACCAATTAACATAGTTTCCCAACTCAAGGAAAGCACAAACCCATACATACTGAGCCACTATCTATTTCATAACCAGAGTAATTTCATGGATGGAAAAAAGACATACCTATAATCAAGAGCACCTTAAAACATGAATTGGCTGAGCGGTTCTCCTTCTTCTTGAAAGTCAGAGCCTAACCACAAAAAACACAGTTGAACAATAGCCCAACTAGGGTGGCGGCCAGTGGAAAAAGTAAGGGTGATGTGCAGTAAATTCACGTTGTCTCCACCCTCCAGTCATTTAATTTCTCAATACACACCAACCATTAATCCATTAACCATTCATTAAACCATGCATTGTAATTAACATCTATCACTTGTCAAACGCGCCACCCACATCATATCTTACCATTGCCAACTTAGCCATAATGCATATCAACTATATAACTCAAAAAATCGCATAGCCATTGACTTATTAGCTAGGATAACAACAATCATTTAAATTTCGATGCATGTAGGGTAGCATAAGAGTATAGTGTGATTCCTTCTTTTGCATTTGTTATACTTCTTTACTTCTTTTCAACTGCTCTTATGTGTTGTTGCTAACATGTTTATTGTGCAGGTGTCACGGTAAGGAATCCATGAACATATAGCAACGATAACATAGACCATCGTAACAACAAAACCAAGCCTAGAGCAACAGAAAAGCACATAACATGCCTTATCCATCATTCAATTGTCGCAATTATAACCAACATCCAATATCTCATCAACCATATAAGCAATGTCGAACATTAGCACAAACATCAAATAGAACCAGATCTGATCTCTTATCTACAAGGGGGTCCCACCTACTAGTATTATTTATCTTGTTACATTTATAATAATAGGTTTTAGCAACACTTTGCGGGAAAATCTTCGTTGCGATTTTAATCGTCAACAAAATGGCGACTCGATAGGGAAATTTTTTTTCAACAGATTTATAATTCAGAGCTCATAGTTTCGTAGACCAAGAACAACGGGTCAAAGAGACATAACCGAGAAGATCATGCAACAGGGGGAAGTGATTGGATTTAATGGAAAAATGACCGAGAATTTGGGAATAACTCATGAAAAGTGTTTAAGTATGAGGGGTTTTGCCACTGTATGCATAATCATTCAACCAAAATATGCTTCTTTACTTCAAGGAGAAAATTTACGAATTTTCTCTTTAAAATCTCAAATGGATGAAAAAATGGCAAGAAGAAGTGGGAGACAACCAATTCTTTATAAGACAACAGTGAAAGTAGATAACAAATTCAAGCATGCTTTAAGGAAACATCGTAACAATTGTGTAAGCTTGATTGTTATTGACTAACAATGCTTTGCAGGGGTGTCACTGTGGTAGAATTGATCCAACATCCTACTTTGACCGAATTAACTAAAGGATAGTAAGCAACCAAATCACGACAAAATAAAATTGCGAAAATCAAAATAGCAGCAATAAAAAGGAAGAAAGGTAAAAGCAACAAGAAATGTTTTAAAATGGAAAGCATAAATCAAACTGTTGTAAAGTAGAAAAATAGAAGTGCAAAAATGAAAGCAGAGCTAGACTACTAGTATACAAAAAATCCAAACAGCCTTAGAACCTTTCACGTTGGTCCCTCGTAATATTTCAAACGAGAGCTGTTAGTGTTGTAGGGAAACAAATGCTCCTGCAATTGTTTTAGGACGTAAGCGTTAGTGTTAAGGACAAAAGGTTTTTTGAAGGGACCCAGAAATAACACTTGGAATTCTGAGGTAATTATCAGCCCCTTAACGTATATGATTAGATCATTGAGGTAGATCTGGATACTGATCAATTCATCGATAATTGGGTGTATAGGTATTTTAAAAGCGGTACTTGCATCAGGTAAGCCAAAAAATAGGTATTTATAAGACATGGTACCCCAATTAGTGGTAAAAGTGGTTTTGTGAGCATCTACCCTTTCCCCTTGGTTTTGTCGTAAATAAAAAAACTATCAAATAAGGGCCCCAACTGTGACTCTACAACCTGCTGCAGAACCATTTTCATACTGAGAGAAGGAAGAATAATTCTCATAATAGCTTGCATGAAAGTGAAAAAATTAATGCAGGTCCTAATATGACAAGTGGACTTTGAAACATGTATCCAATTGGAAATCCATTTTGAGTAGACTAGAACAATAATCCCAGTCTTTAAGGAATTTTCCAACTCCCTTTGAAAAGTTTCTTTAAATGCAGAGTTAATAGGTCTTTGTTTTTTCCTATCTGATTTCATGCCTTCCTTGATGTGAATAGCATGTTGTGTAAGACCAGGATCAAAACCACGAAGATCCCTATAATACCAAGTAAAAACATCGTGAAATTCACCAAGTATCTTGGCAAACCTTGTTTTTTTCTTATCAAAAAATTGGGCACTTATTTTAACATTCCTTGGAGATTCGAGTGCCCCAATGTTTAAAGAGATGGTTTTACCCACCTTTTTCTTGACTCCCCTTCTCCCTGTTTCTCTTTGTTGCCTACATCACTCGATGAAAACGAACCCACAAGAGGAGTCAAGCCCTTAATAATATTGTTGTCTTCTACGGATATAATTTCCTTTGGATTAGGAGGTTCATATTGAATTAAAGCACAAACGCTCTCATCGTTAGGGAGAGCCTACCAAGATTATACATTGTTATGGATATGTGGATGATATAAAGATCGAAAAGAACAATCAGGCGTGTGAGGAAAAGGTTGCTAATTAGGAGAAGCTAGAAAGACAACTAATTGATCAACCATTGAATTCAATTGCCTCTTAACATGAGTGATGTTGAAATATAAAAGGTTTGAGATAAGCGCCCAAACAGTTTGGGTGTATTGTTCCATCATCTTGTTGCTAGGAGAGTATATCTTACGTATCAGGTTCACAACAAGCTTAGAATCTCCAAAAAATGAAAGGTGACTACAACCAAGATTATAGGCATTTTCAATGCCTAATAATAAATCTTCGAATTTAGTGACATTGCTTGTACAAGCAAATTCCAACCTGTAAGACAAATTATGAATTTTCCCTACAGGGGAAACCAAGATAATGCTAACCCCATTACCTCCATTTGAGCGTGAATCATCAAAGTGCATGTGCCATATATCATCATATAAATTTATTTGTTCCAAAGGAATATTATCCTCCTCAACAAAGATGGAATATACTCCTAGGTCCTCTTTGATATAGTTTACACTAGATTGTGGAACACTCTCTATGTAGGGTGAAATACTTCCCTCTCTAAGGACTATAATGTTCTTACCATTCCGAGGTACGGATAAGTGTGTCC
>JZKD02S1736605.1:39132-54404 GCA_000966675.3 Picea glauca | reverse complement strand
CTTTTTTTTTTTTTTTCGTTTTCTGTGTTTTCTTCATTTGGTTCTTCAAGTTCTTCTTCTTTTATAATTTCTTCGATGGGTTTCCTAAAGGCCATTCTTTCATTGAACGTTATGTCTCTGCTTATTTCTATCTTGTGTTGTTCTGAAATATATATTCTATAGGCTTTGGATGAATCACTATATCCCACAAATATCCCCTTCTTTCCCGAGGGTTCTAGTTTATTCCTTTTATCTTTGGGAATATGAGAGTAAACTGGACATCCAAATATTCTTAAGTTTTCTACGTTAGGTTTCTTACCCGAGAATGCTTCTTCTGGTGTCATGTCCTTCAATATATGATGAGGGCTTATGTTCTGTACATATATTGCAGTCATTGCTGCTTCTCCCCATAGGAACATGGGTAGACCTTGATCATTCAATAAGGCTTTTACCGTTTCTTCGATAGATCTGTTCTTTCTTTCTGCTACACTATTTTTTTGAGGATTATGAGGAACAATCATCTCCCTCCTAATCCCTACCGATTTGCAGAATGCAACGAAATCCTTCGAGGTGTATTCTCCTCCATTGTCTGTTCTTAATGTATTGATCTTCTTGTTCGTAAGGTTTTCTATTTCTGCCTTGAATTCTTGGAACTTGTTGAATACTTCATCTTTTGATTTTAGTAGGTACAACCACGTCTTTCTTGAATAACCATCTATGAGAATTACATAGTAAAGAGACCCACCTAGAGATCTGTTTGGTATTGGACCGCAAACATCTGAGTGTATTAGATCTAGGATTTCCTTAGATCTGTTGTTGCTTCTTGGGAATGGTTTCTTGATATTCTTCCCAAGGGCACATCCTTTGCAAATTCCTTCATGTGTAGATTTTAATTATAGTATTCCTTCAACCATTTTTTTGAGGAAAGGTAATGCTTGATAATTGATATGAGCGTACCTTCTATGCCAAAGTTCATTAGGGTTGACTTTGTCATGTACCAGGGCTTCTTCATTTTGTTCTAGTAGTCTATATAGATTTCCTTCACGACTTCCAATAACCCTAGCATTCTCTATGCTGGAATTCTTATGCCATGATAACACCTTTCCATCTATGAAGGCTATTATGTTTCCTTTGTCTTCTAAACATGATATTGATACAAGATTCTTTTCTAAACTAGGTACATATAGAACATTTCTTAAGTGAACATGATTACTTGATTCCAACTTGACGGAGGCTTGTCCAAATCCTTCGATGGGGTAAGTGCTTTTGTCTCCAAGCTCCACTTTGTACGATGTCTTTCTCTCATTTAGATTTGAGAGTCTGGATTGATCTCCCATCATGTGCCTGGAAGCTCCACTGTCGATTATCCACACATCATCTTCAATCGTCCCGGTAAGTGTTGAGTAGTGTAAAAGACTGATTGTTTCACACATGTCTTTGGTTGACTGGTAACTGGTCATGCCTTGATCCAAAACTTCAACTTTGTCATTGTCTTTTGAGAAAGCCAAGAGGTGCTCTAAGTTAGGGTGCATCTAGATATCTTCTTCTTGGGCGAGATGCTCCATCACAAGGTGCCAGATCAGAGATTTAGGGTTTCTGCAATTGCTTCTGCTAGTAACCCTAGCTGCAATGTTTTTGGAAGATGCTCCTGCTAGTAACCCTAGCGGCAGTTCCTCAACGAGCTCAATATCTAGTGGTTATGCTTCCTTCCAGCGTTTTAGGATGACTGAAGGGGGTGTGGGCCCATAACCTGTTATAATATAGAAGATTGTGCTCATTTTACCATTGACGATACCCTTGTCACCCAACCATAGGCCGAAGCCACCCTCCGAGCACCGTGACCTTGATAGAGAAGAAAATATTGGTAGCAATCCAATAGCCAAGAGAGGCTAATATACCAAGAAAGAATAGAACCCAAGCTGATCAGATAATCCCACCCAGAGGCTAGTGCACACCTTCCTAGAAACTTGCGCACAAGCTGCAACTGCACTTGCACAGATCCAGTTCTCTCTGCAACTGTTGTGATGTGAATAATGAGAACTGGCGCCCTGTATTTATAGTAGTCTGGGCAGTTTAACTGGGGCCGACTTCTCCTTCCGGGTATTAATAAATTCATATTAAATATATTTCTGCAGCCGACAACCTATCTAGGGTTTCCTTCATTTCTTTGCTTCCTTCCGGAGTATTCTAGTCTCGTCATAGGTCACAATAGAGGTTCATACCTCCCGAAGCTACCATAATATTAAAATAACACTCGTGGCTCTCCCAACCAACCAACTAACAACGCTGAGACAAAACTGAGTCGAGAAGAAGCCATATAAATCACTGTACGACCATTAGTAACATGAACAACCCAATACCCAAATGAATAATGCACAATGACACAAGGCATTTCAAACCCATTAAACCCCATAAAATCCAAGACTGGGTATGGGAAATGAATGCATGAAGACAACCAACCACTTTAGACCAAACGAAACCCCCCTAACTAAAACCAACAAGGATGATAGAGATGAAAAATTAAGGGTGACGTGTATTAAATGCACATCACCTCCACCCTCCAGTCATTTAATTTATTAGTACAGGCCAACCATTAATCCATTAACCATTCATTAAACCATGCATTGGAATTAGCATCTATGACTTGTCAAACGTGCCACCCACATCATATCTTACCATTTCCATCTTAACCATAGTGCATATCAACTATATAACTCAAAATCGCATAGCCATTAACTTATTAGCCAGGATAACAAAAATCATTTAAATTTCGATACATGTAGGGTAGCATAAGAGCATAGTTTGATTCCTTCTTTTGCATTTGTTATACTTATTTACTTCTTTTCAACTCCTCTTATGTGTTGTTGCTAACATGTTTATTGTGGAGGTGTCACGGTAAGGAATCCATGAACATATAACAACGATAACATAGACCATCATAATAAGAAAATCGAGCCTAGAGTAGGAGAAAAACACATAACATGCCTTATCCATCATTCAATTGTCACAATTAGAACCAACATCCAATATCTCATCAACCATGTAAGCAATGTCGAACAATAGCACAAACATCAAATAAGAACCAGATCTGATCTCTTATCTACAAGGGGGTCCCACCTACTAGTATTATTTATCCTGTTAGCTTTATAATAATAGGTTTTAGCAACACTTTGCGGAAAAAACTTCATTGCGATTTTAATCATCAACACACATCTCTATCTCACTGCATCTCATAGGAGAACCACACTCACTATTTCTCAACCACTAGGATCATGTTCACCTGTGCTCAACCACATGCACGTCCAACTCAACAGATCTCTTTCTCACTGCGTTACACATGAGAATCATCTAGAGTATCACATCATCTCAAATCTCTGCACATAGGAGGCTAATACATCGTTTCATCTTTGTCTCATAACGATGCACCCAACTCATGGGATTTTCTACATGTTCACCTATGCTCAGCCACAAGCACGTCTAACTTAGAAGATGTTCTTTCTCACTGCGTTACATGGGAGAATCATCTGGAGTATCATCTCAACTCTCTGCACAAAGGAGAACAATAAACCCATCACATGGGCTCCTTCACCCCTCAAAGGGGTACACAACATTCCATATCCATCTTACAGAGGAATCACACACCCAACTCATGGGATTTCTCTTAGACCGACTTACTCATTCTGTGTCCCAGAGGATGTCTCACACAACTGTAATCATCAACACTCCCTCTCAACTAGGGAGGAATTCTCCATCAGGAAAAATCTTTCACGGAAGTACTCGAAGTTTGTCTTGGTTGTAGTCATCAACACAGACACTGCATTGAAGTTGAGGTACATCCCACTCTTGCTGGTATGATGTCCATGGAGAAGTTAAATTTCCTTTCGAAGCAAGATGTGGCTTTCAATGCTTCTTGGCTTTGATACTTGCTCTCATATATTTTGGCCTTTGAATGGTTCGTTCGCCCCGTCTCTGCTAAATGAGCTTCATCCCCTCACTCCCATTTCATTATGGCCCCCCATGGGAGAAGACCCAGAAATTTACTTGCCGACCCCTCTCACACTGCTAAGGAAACTATTGAAGTTGCAAAGTTCTATCATGAATTTGTCCCTCAACAGAACCAAGTAGCCATGCTTTCCTTGGAAGGGAAAGTAAAATTGGTTAGAGAGTTCAAGGATGACGAGGAGGTAGAGAATCAAGTGGGAGGAATTATTCCCGATTTGGGTTGTGCCATAACCGAAAACTCCAATTTTTTCAAGACTCTAGAGATTTATTTTCACACCAAATGATGGTGGCATTGTGGATTCTCCCTAAAGATCAATATTTTAGGTAGCTAAATCAGCGCATGGAGACACTGAAGGAGCAAAACACTCAAATCATTTCGATGGTCTACTGGATTTCCAAGTGCCGTGGTGGCTCCTTCCAACTCCCTATTGTCAATCATTTGTGGGAAGAGTCTTCTTCAACTACTATAAATCAGGTCGTTGTTGTCCCGCCAGCCTCCCAGATTCCTCATTTCATTGGTTAACATTAAGTCCAACCTTTTTACTCTAGTTATGTTAAAGTTTTTGTGTGTCCAGACTATTAGAAATCTCCTAGTTTTTAATATAGACTACTGGTTATATAGGTTCATAGTTATAAGAATCTTTATTTTCAAATTTTGGCTTGGTTTCTCCACAGGGGCAAGCTCTCAAACTTGGTATCTCATGATTTCAAAGGATTGTCTAGGCATTTTTTGGTATTTGAACCACCACGGACATATATGTAAATTTTGTTAAAATTTAATATAGATCTTGCAAAAAAAATATTACAAATTATTATTATTATAGATTATGATAATATATTAATAATATATTATTATTGTAGATTATGATAATATATTAATAATATATTATTATTATTTACTCTATGTGGATAAGAATCTAAACATTTCATTATTACTTTTAACTCTCATTTTGTAATTTTAGATTAGCCCAAGTTACATGGCAATGTGACATGGCATACACAGTTTTGATACAACATACACGGATTATTATTTAAAATTTCCTTAGGAGACCCATTTTTGGACCATATTTCCTCTAATGAAAACCTTTAACTCATTTTTTCTCTCTCAAAAGTGACTTAGCAATCAAATTCTTAACCAATTCTCAATCCTCAAACTAACTCAACGCTCGGAAAACTAAGTGAAATTGTTGTTGTTGTTCTAAATGTTTGCTACAACCATTAGGGATTAATTGGATTGCTAATAACTTACTGAATATTGTGGCTTAAGAAGGATAAAATCATTATTGAACACTTGGATCTTATTCAACTTGTTAAGGCCTATATTTTAGGATTTTATTTACCAATTTTGAAGGATGATTTCTTTCTGCTATTACAAAACATTCTTGGCTGGTATAACCATTGTTTACTGCTACAATTTTACTACAAAAACCTTCTTACTTGATAGCTAGTTTTCTAAAGGTGACTATTCATTTGTTAGATTTGGTAATTGTCATTATATGCATTGGTAAACTTGTTTCACACATGTTAACCAATTACCTCATCCAAACTCTTTCTAACCTTTCACATTTCCCTAGACCTAGCCTATCCTTTGGAGGTGACCAAGATAGGGGGCCATAGGCCTGGCTAATATTTATATGGGATCCCTTGAGGTCATCACAAATGCTCCCCTTGTGTTGGACACATCCTTCACTAAAATGAGGGAAGTAATTTCCTAGTTGATAGTGGCATTTACTTTCATTTGTTACACAATTTTAACATCTTGTGAAGGCTTTGCACAAGATGAAAGCTAAATAAACAATTGAAAAATTACTATGATTGAAATGAAAGTTAAGCAAAGGTAAAAGTGTGTAGTGCTTTATGAGATTGTGATTCCTTCTACTTAGTTGTTAGATTATGAGACAATTTAACTTAAACAAGAAAACATAATCATGCACGAAAATGAACACACCACCACATCGGTTCCACCCTTAGGGGGAAAGAGTGAGGCCTCCTTAGCCTCACTTATTTTATTTAATTTCTTTTACAATGAATTTTTCTCTGTTGGGTGACTTTTGACCTTGGATAAACAAGGCCAACAAGTATTACAATGTTTTCTTGAAAAGTGATCTTCTATGGATCAATTCCGGGACAAAATCTGCTCCAATCTTGGTCCAAACAGGTAGAGTTTCTCCCTCTTTATTTGATAATCTGCTAAAAACCAGCAAAGAAGTAGCTCAAATTCACCCAAAAGACACTTTATGAGTGTCTTTGGAAAACCAAAATTTAAGCTTGACTTTCCTAAAAAATTCTAAGTATGAAAAAGGGGATTTTTTTATGATTTTTAACAACTTAAAGAAACTAGAAAATGGCTCTATTTAGTTGGCTTTATATTGTTGTTATAAAACAAAAAATAAAAGATACTAAATAACAAGATTTAACAATAAGAGAGAAAACACTTTTCTACCTAAAGATTTTATATGAAAATTTACAAAAACTGAATGGATTTCGGCCTACTTAGATCTACCCTTTAAGATATGAAAAAGATTGAAACTAGATCTAAGTCCAATGCATGCAATAACATAAACTAGATCTAACTTTTAAATCAAACCTAGATCTAATATAACATGTAAGAAAGTAATCGAATGATTTTCTTTTAGAAATTTAAGAGAGAAGAGAAGACAACAAGCTTATGTTTGGAATGTCTTTGGCAATGGGAATGGGGTCCTTCTTTGGTGAAATGTGGAGGGATCTTTTTCAAATGCCTTGGAATAATAGAAGAGTCAACCTAGATCCTCCTAATCGCCAAGTAGGGCCTCAATCGCTTCAAATCCTTGTAAAATAAAGGGTTAGAAAATGGTGCCACCTATAAGAGAGACTCCAATACACAATTCGTTAAGAAAAACAAATAGTGCATTCAAAATCTCTTTAATAGATAAACAATAGAATTACTAATCAAGCTATTTTAGTAATCCTATCCTAGTAAGCAATAATACTTTCACAAGGCCAATTTAAACCACAATATGATAACAAATATAATGAAACAACATCACCTCATGTGTACATGCATCCACACACTACCAAGTCGCCAATTCGACCTCCAAAGTCTTTTTATTCCAATATTGAAAGAGTAAAACAATATTACAATCCACAAGCATCAAATCCCAAGCTCCAACTCATCGAGAAGAGGAGGGGTCGACATTGTTATATAGAAAATAGGGTGAGAGTTCCAAGGCTAGTGCGCATGGCTAAGTGGGAGAGTGTGTTGACACATATCCACATGAGGTCGAGTGATATCCACTCTAATTAGACACATGTGAAGGGAGAACTCGCTATGTGTGTATGGTAGGTAGAGAGAGTGAGTCTCTACCTTTGGGATTGACGCCCCTCTCCACAAATCCACCACCTATGTGAGGGAGGGAGAGTCCCATTTTTGGGATCTTCACCCTCGTCCACTTCACCAATCAAATCACCTACCACATGAGAGAAATCTCCACCTTAGTGTTGAACTCAAGACATAGCCAAGACATGTTTCCCCTTTTTTAGGCTTGTTGATTTTATTTGACTTTTTATGTGTTTTTCACCTTTTGTGAGCAAAACTCATTTTTGAGTGATTAAAATCACTTTTTTGACTCAACAAAGGGGGGATAAGGGTTTAAGGGGTGATATGGGTTAGAAACCGAGCAACAACATGGCATACAACAACATCTAGTGCCACTTTTTATGACTTTTTGACTTTTACAATTAAAATAACCCGTTTGCAGGGAATTTTTTATTGACTCAAAACATTAGAAAAACCTAGGGGGGACTTAGTGCAATTTCCATATGACTCAATATAGATGACCTAGCATGGTAATATAAAAATTTATACTGTAGACATTGGAATTACATGCCAAGGCCTAACCACCAACACATACTCCATCTTTAGAGGCGAGTTGAATGAAAAACTTAGAAATTATAACTTGCCCGGGAAAAAAATAATTAACAAGTAAAACAAATAACACTTTAGAGTATATGCTCATGATCAAGTCTTGGGTGGCCAAGTATTTTACAACTTCATCATGCTAATATCATTTATTACAATGCCCCACAGGGGATGGAAATGCGAAAAAGGTCGGTCAAAATGACCGGCTCAACTTCTGAACATTGAAACTTGAGCAATTGATTGCTAAGTCTTTGGCGCCTCAACTACAAGTCCAGCCGGTGCAACTCAGTAGATAACATTGGATCCATATGGGGACATGTGCTTGATCTTTTTATTAAAAGAAGGGCATGCGAGAATCCATAATTAGATGGTCTGCATCATTGACACCTCATCAATAACATATCCATATGAAATCCAATAATAAACATAAGTTGCAGGAATAATGTAGATGTATATATAGGGAAAATACAAAAGCAACAAATGAACTATATGCAAGAGATGAAAATATGAAATGTAAAGTACAAAGGAAAAGGGTTAGAAGATATGATACAAAGGATGCCCCCATGGGCATCAAATGATTTTGCTGAAGAATAATTTGAGTTGACCATTACTAGAAGCATCAATTTCTCACCATCCAATCAACTAAGAAAGAATTAGTTGTTTCCAACCACATCCTGAATAATGTATGGACCAGTCCATAGGTTTCCAAATTTTCCATGATTCCCTAGCTTCTCTTTCCTTTTGTCCCATAGAAGAAGTGTATCACCTGTTTGGAAATCCCTCTTCTTTGAAGACTTGTCAAAAGTCTTCTTGAATTTTCCCGATTCCTTATTGTAATGTTCCCAAGCCATTATGCTAGGAACATCACGGTTTTGGGTGTCCTTTAAACTTTTTCTGGTTGTGGTATTTTGTCAAACACTTTGCTTACAATTAAGCTTAGGGTTTTACTAATAGTTTATATGTGTGTTTTCAACAATAAACAAGAAGATACAATCATGGAACATACCTTAACCATATGCAATATCAACAAGATGATAGAAAATCCAAAACACTGCAGATCTGATCTTTATTTCATAACAAATAGAAAGAACCTGATACAATGAGATGTTGATCTGGAATGCACATCAGATGGCTCCAATAAAGACAATAGAATATAGGAGCTACTACAAAATGCTCCAATAGAATATTACACAAGCCTCCCAAAGGCCAAATACTCATTGAAGACCAATGCAGAGTAGATATGGGCCGTAATAATTGCTAAACCCTCAAGCTGGAAGATGCCACGTCCTGTTGAAACCCTAAAGACCCTCAATAATTCGGCCCTACTATCAAAGACCTCCAAATGCTATGCTGAAAATGCCAAAATATAGATCGGGATGAGTAGAATCCCCTCCTTAAATCTCAGATGGAAACGCCAACGGAAACTCCTCCAAATGTTGAATCCTCCAATGGAGCCATGCCCTCCTAAAACTACCAAACCCTAGAATTTTGACCTTGATGAAGGAGGCCTCCAAATGCCCTGAAACTTGCTATAAAGATAAATAGGGACATTGCACATCACTAGGTGAAGTCTCAGGGTCAGATCTGATGTATAACCTCAAACATAATAGATCTGAATCTCAAAATTTCCCTCCTTCTCTCCAATTCGTCCAATGCATCCAATAACCCAAATGGCCCATGAAACTCCTCCAGAATGGACTAGATCTAACAGCCAAGCCACTACAATGAAAATCCATGTTCTAGAATCTGTTGAATCCCTTGCAATCCCTTGGAACGAGCTTCCATCAAAGAATGGTGTGGCCCCCTTGCTGGAAACCCCCAATGGTGTGCCCCCCTTCTCTTCCTGTGCATGTGGCTGGTGTAGAACCCTCCTGCACTGATGTAGATCCAAACTAGAATGGTGTGGAGGATTATTTCATCCCCGAGACCAATCTTGGGACAATCTAGGTGGAATCTTTCACCACCGAATCGTTCTCTACGGTTTGTTAAGTCAAAACCCTCAAAACCCCCAAGAGATGGGCCCTCTACCTAGAAGTAAGATATCAAAATGATAGAAATACATGAATGAATGAATAGAGGCCCTTGCCTTTCCTTTATACTTCCTTCTCACCTTCTCCCTCCAACGCGACTTTCATTTTATTAATATTTAATTAATTAATTAAATCACTTTAATTAATTAATTAACCTTTTTACCTCTGAAAAGCGCCTTATCTCTCCTTGTGGCTTCCCTGACCACTAAAAGTCACTTCTTACCATCCCATCATGTAGTGTTTCTCCTTTCAATTCCAATGAGCTGTTACACTAAGATGTTCCTCCAAGTAATGTGCTCAAAATGACCTCTTCAGTGAATTTAATTAACTTATAGCTCAAAATACTCAAAATCATGGAAATCATCGGAATGCAACGAAACCAAAGACAACCTGTGCAGAATGGATCATAATGATGAAATGGGGTGAACAATGCAATCCAGATCCCAAAATGCTTCTCAATAACCCCTGTACTCTCTATAACATCCATTTGGATACTCTGGTCATCATAAACCTTTGCAATGTAATGATGTCCCAAAGTGGGGACATTACAGTCCTCCCTACTAGAAAATTGTTTGTCCTCAAGCAATAACCAAATCCCCTCAAGTATAATACCAGGATCCCATGTCCACCTGTGGGATACAAGGTATACCCCATCCATAGATGAATTATCATGCACTCTGCCCCGTGAGGTACTATATCAAGTCATGAACTACAAGCCCCTGTGAAGCATAACCCTGAAATATACCAACTCCGTGAGTCTCCTACACATGACACATGGCCCTATCCCAGAATGAGTCCATCCTCCAAGATACTATCAATATCAACATGACCTCCATCAACTGCACATGATGATGCCAGAATGAGGTACTGCAAGACCTTCGCGAGACACCCTCAAGCGATGTGCTCCACTCAACATTGAAGCTCAATGGAAAGTCAGAATAAATTCCCCCTACAAAGGTCCACTCGCTTCTGTCAGTCAGTGAAATGATCAATCCTGCAATCCCTGGGTCCCATGCTAACCTCCGTCGAAGATCACCATGTTGGCCCTGCACTACTCTGATCGTAACTGTCTGGTCCCTGCATACATACTGGATCCTCAAGCTGAAATACCTGTGACCATTGGACCTGTTGTCCAAAAACTATATCTGTAAAGAAATATTTGTAAAATAAGTACTTGTCCATGCATCTCCACATCCGATCATGATGATCAAGAGTGAAAAGATACCTCGTTCTATCGGACAAATCCCTGCAGACCCACTCCAAACTGACCCCTGGTGGAGTGTGTGGCTCTCTGACGCAACCTGGTTCATCATGTAGTGAAACATCCAGCTCCCCCAGTGAACTCTCGGATCCCATGGTAAACTTGGAAGTTTATCACTTCCAATCTCCTCTAACTGCTCTTGTGTGAGACTGACCATTGTTAGAAGCCCTTTGTGCTCATCTGCTATCATTTATCCTATGATGCTCACCATCATGCACCAAGTCTCCATTAGCTGCTTATGATGATCCACCTCTATCCGGATGGATGCCGTAAAAACACTCATGTAAGGTGATCTTGGCCTAGCCACTCCCCATGTCCTCAACCACTATCTATCTCTTCTCATGTTGTTTCCTATGATAAACATGTAAGGAAAGGCTAATAGAAATATCTGCAACTGACCGTAGGAATGAAAAATACCACCTGTCTTGGTCAATCCCAAAGATCCGACCAAAATCATGTCTACCAGTACCCATGATAACTGCTCGCCTGTAGTCATCACTAAATCCCAATCATCAGGTACAACCAGAAGTAACTCCTTTAAGTGCTACTCAACCAACCTCCATCTCTCATCTTCCCTGCAACTGCTGAAATAGTGAAGGTGATCTCTCACAACTATGGGCTGCTGCAAAGGAGTGACATCTGCATACTCCCCTAAGTGTATCTCCTCCATGCAAGGCAATGTACCTCTTTGAATCTCACCGTACATCTCGGCATGTCTCTGTGAGCTACCACTCCTCACTATATGCTCCGACATAATCATGTTGTGTCTCGTAGACTCATGTTGCATCGTAGATATTGGGCGTATTGTTGGATCAACCTCTACATGGAGGTCAACCGCTTTCGGAACACAAATGGAAGTGTCCTCCATCAACTAGTGCTCTTCTACTAGATCACCAACATCCTCTAGCAACGTGACTGGGTGATACATTCGAGTGTCCACTAAGACAGCTGACGTGGATCTCTGACAAATCTCCTCAGAAGGATCCTCTGATCTGGACTCTGATTCTTGAAGGGTTGTATGTGTGCCTCTCAATAATACTCGTGTGCTCTCCAACTCCTGAGTGAGTCAGTCCATCTCCAACTCCTACTCCCTCAAGGCCCTGTGAWACAACTCGCCAATCCCCAATAGGTAGTCCTTGTCTKTCAACAACTGTTGGTAGTCAGTCCTCATCATAGACACTCTCTCTTCGAGAGTGTGAAAATTGTCCATGGAAAATCCTCCAACCGAGCTTCCATGTGCCACTGATGCTCTCCAACARTAATCTTCCATCAATGAATTCATGTCATCACTGCGCCTAGTGGCTGCCATGATCATACCCTCACTGACTCTTAACTSTGATGCTAAGTGGTGTGACTCCTAATCACAGTCATGTTGAGGTGCCACCTCATATCCTTCACTACTAGTGTCAACCCCGGAATCCCCAACAACACTCTCTGCAAAAGATGAAACACTGAATTGATCTTTGTCTACGGTGCTACTGGGTCCTCCTATATGTGACTGCATAACATCCCCAACTACTAGCTCTCTTTGAATCATACTGTAAATGTTGTGAGCAACTGTATCCTCCTGTGCACTCACCTTGCTACTATCATCTGCGCCTAGATCCCATATAGATGTGTCCAAACATGTGCTATGGTCATCCTGACCAATAAAGAGTGCATCCTCATCAATGCAAGTCGATCCTAGAATTAAGTGCTCCATCAACCTGTCAGTCTCCCTAATCTTCTCAACTAATGGAATCTCCAAAATCTATGACTCCATCTCCTCATGTTGACCTGTATGTAATCTACATGTCCACGATGTGCATCCCTCACACAAGGCTCGTCCATCATATCTAACATACTACTGATATCCTCATGTGATGTGGCTATCTTAGGTGCCTAAAAGGATGACAAATGTGTCACGTCCCTCATAGGGAGCTCATCAGATCTAGGTGCTAACACATGAAAACCACCACTAATGTCTCCACTCTGTTGAGGTGTAGGGTCATCAACACCATGTGATATGTCTGCTGAAATGCAGGTGCTGTCATCATGATCCTCCGACTGTCTATCCACTACACAAGGGTCACCATCATTCTCAAGTGTGCAAGAATCACTAGCCTCTGTGAAAGAGTCACTATCATCATCAGAATGCTCCAGATAATAATCTACCGATCCATCCTCACATGCCTCATCATCATTGTCATGATGTACCTCAAAAATATTCTTCTGATCCTTAACCCTGAACCTATGATCTGGTTCCCAAGGCACCTTGCAACTGTAGCAAAGTTGCATGTTCCTAATGGGCATGGGGTCTCTCTGTTCTTACCACCTTCAAAGGTCTCTGGCTCTCTTTTCCTCTACTAATATGATCTAGTGTAGAGCCTCATCTTTGCTCCAACCGAGATATCTTAGGGCTACATACTGTGGGAAGGTTATTTGGGCCTTAGTTTCCTTGCTAAGGTCGGAATATATTATCTCCAAGCATGTTATCTCAAAGTATATATCATCCATCTCTCCTTATGGCTCCGTATGCATGTGCCAATTCCCACTGGCTGGTAGGAATATAAGCTCTGATACCACTGTAATGTTCCCAAGCCATTATGCCAGGAACATCATGGTTTTGGGTGTCCTTTAAACTTTTTCTAGTTGTGGTATTTTGTCAAACACTTTGCTTACAATTAGGCTTAGGGTTTTAATGATGGTTTCTATGTGTGTTTGCAGCAATAAACAAGAAGATACAATCATGGAACATACCTCAACCATATGAAAGATCAAAATGATAGACAAGCCAAAACACTGCAGATCTGATCTTTATTTCATAACAAATAGAAAGAACCTGATACAATGAGATTCCGATCTGGAATGCACATCAGATGGATCCAATAAACATAATAGAAGATAGGAGCTGTTACAAAATGCTCTAATAGAAGATTCCACAAGCCTCCCAAGGCCGAATACTCATTGAAGACCAATGCATTGTAGATTTGGGTCGTAAGAATTACTAAACCCTCAAGCTGGAAGATGCCACATCCTTCTGAAACCCTGAAGACCCTCAATAATTTGGCCCTACTGTCAAAGAACTCCAAATTCTATGTTGAATATTCTGAACTATAGATCGGTATGATTATAATCCCCTCTTGAAATCTCAGACAAAAACATCAAGGGAAACTCCTCCAATTGTTGAATCCTCCAATGGAGTTGCGCCCTCCTAAAACTGCCAAACCCTAGAATTTCGACCTTGATGAAGGAGGCCTCCAAATGCCCTGAAACTTGCTAGAAAGATAGATTGGGACACTGCAAGTCACTAGGTGAAGTCTCAAGGTCATATCTGATGTATAACCTCCTCAAACGGAATAGATCTGAATCTCAAAATTGCCCTCCTTCTCTCCAATTTGTCCAATGCATCCAATAAACCAAATGGCCCATGAAACTCCTCCAGAATGCACTAGATCTAATGGCCAAGCCCCTGCGATGAAAACCCAGGTGCTAGAATCTGTCGAAGCCCTTCCAATCCCTTGGAATGAGCTTCACTCAAAGAATGGTGCACCCCACTTGCTGGAAACCCCCAATGGTGTGCCCCCCTTCTCTTCATGTGCCTGTGGCTGGTGTAGAACCCTCCTGCACTGATGTAGATTTGAACTAGAATGGTGTGGAGGAGTATTGCATCCCCAATACCAAGCTTGGGACAAGCTAGGTGGAATCTTTCACCACTGAATCNTCCTCTAGGGTTTGTTAAGTCAAAACCCTCAAAACCCCCAAGATATGGGCCCTCTAGCTAGAAGCCAGATATCAAAATGATAGACATCATGAATGAATGAATAGAGGCCCCTGCCTTTCCTTTATACTTCCTACTCACCTTCTCCCTCCAAAGTGACTTTCATTTTATTAATATTTTATTAATTAATTAAATCACTTTAATGAATTAATTAACCTTTTTGCCTCTGAAAAACGCCTTATCTCTCCTTGTGGCTTCCTTGGCCACTGAAAGTCACTTATAAACATCCCATCCTGTAGTGTTTCTCCTCCCGATTCCAATGAGCTATTACACTAAGAGGTTCCTCCAAGTAATGTGCCCAAAATGACCTCTTTAGTGAATTTAATTAACTTATAGCTC
>JZKD02S1736605.1:0-30021 GCA_000966675.3 Picea glauca | reverse complement strand
TGCTTCTTCTGCCATAGACGATTGCCATCAATGACAACCTAGACATTCTGCATCCCTGCTATTCCATATTTCCAACAATCTCCCCCTTTGGCATGCCATCAATGACAACCTAGACATTCTGCATCCCTGCTATTCCATATTTCCAACAGACCGTAGATCCCCAGGGTCTGTGGGAGCATCTGGACCGTTGGTTTTTCCATGTCCAGGGAGCAATGGGAGAGTGCACAGCGTGGGGCAGATCTAAGCCGTCAGATCTTAGCTAGAAAACACAACAATCGTTGGATTTGTCGAGAGCTGCACGAGGTTTAAAACCTCACGCGAAGAGCAGTAGAGCGAAAGTCCCGAAGGGGTTGTATCGGGATATCGGAAGTTCGGGAGTCCAGAGGATGAAGGTCTGGACACTCAACATCCGAAGTTCCGAATTTGCGAAAGGATCGGAGTCGTCCATCTACGGGAGGACGCGTGTCGCGAGATCATCCACTTCGAGGACTCGGGCATCGAGACTCACAGAAGTGAGCGCCTAGCCCTTGCGAGCGATGAAGTCGCAAAAGAATCTGAGTCGTCCGTCTGCAGGAGGACACGTGTCGCAAGATCCTCTCTATTGGGGATTCAAACATCGAGAGTCAGAGGAGGAAGCCTCTCGACTTCGCGAGCGACGAAGTCGCGAGAGGATCAAGATCGTCCATCCGAGGAGGACAAGTGGCAGAGATCAAGGGATCTCGCGGACTCGGGGATTCGCGGGATAAGAGCATGAGAGCTCAACCCTTTGACTTGCGAAGTCACGAGTAGCGAGAACGCGAGAGGGGAAAATAAATATCGTTTCTCGGGGTTTCACAAGAAGAGAGCGCAAGAGTTGGGTGCTCCAACTCACGAAGTTGCGAAGTGCGAAGTGGCGAGGAGGAAAATCTGAACCGTTGGATCCAGGAATGGGAGGACCGTTGGATCAGAATCTCCGTGGTGATATCATATATTGGGAGTTCGGGGGTTTGGAGGTTGGAAGGGTGTCACTTTCGACCGTAGAAGTTGTGAAGTGCTAAGAGCCAAGGCTCGTGAGAACACGTGGCACGTCCATCAGATGGGGCCCGTGATATTGACAGGTGGGCACACATCACCCGGAAAGGAAGTCAACCATTGTTGACTTTCACATCTCGAGGATTCGTGAGATAGGAGCACGAAGGCTCAACGCTCCAACTCGCGAGGTTGCGAGAAGTGCGAAGAGGAAGTCAACCATCGCTGACTTTCGCGTCTCGGGATTTCAGAGAAGGAGAGCACGAGAGATCGACGCTTCAACCTACGAGGTTACGAGTAGCGAAAAGTGTCAAAGAGAAGTCTCGAAGGAATTTGGACCATCCATCAAGGGACACGCGTGGTGAGCGGTCAGAGTTTAGGGAAAGTTTTGAAATCCTGTGGACCGTTGGATCCACACTATAAAGGACCGTTGATCTCCTACACAGATCCCCCCTACCGGAATTCAGAGATTTGCATGACATGAGTTTTTGGGATCGTTTCATATTGAACCCCTTGGCACTAAAATCCCGAAAGGATCCAAACCGTCGGATCAGGGGAGGCTTACAACCATTGATCTCCCTTTGTGGGGAAACTTGGGAGACTTCGTGGTTTTCGGGGATTTGAATGGGAAAGGAAGAAGTCATGCATCACGATTTCCCGAATCGCGAAAGGCCGGTAAGGTATTTTCCGGTTTAAGCGTGTGGTCACAGAACGTGGTCACGAGGACAAGACCCAAACATGAAACTTTTACTCGCTAGCCCTTTTGGGGTTCGACGCTTCGCTGTGTCGGGGTTGGCAGAGTCAAAAGACTCGACGCTCTGGTAGCGCTGAGCCGCGAAGAGCAAAAGGACGCCATACTTGTTCTACTTATGGTCGTGACCCACGATCACATGGAGGTGGACAAGGAAGAAACTAGCCTACGCTAGACCCCTGTAGGTATTTCAGGTATCCTGATCCTCGAGAATTCGGTGAAATTTTTTGAATAGGGTGGTGGGTATGTGACAAATTGGTATCAGAGCATGGTTACAACACTTGGCCTGCTTGGGCTCATGAATGGGTTGCGCAGAAGCTCCGTTCGGAACATTCCTAAAAATGAGTAACCCCCTGTCTTAACCTTCCTAATCAGAAGACAAAGTTAAGAATGAAAAACCCCTATTGTGTGTGTGTACATGTGAAAATATGAGTTTTGTACTGGTTATAAATAAATATAAATATTGACTAACAACCAGCGTTTTCCCTTTTGCACACAAGCGGAAGATCAACCACGGGAAATTATCAACGCATAGTATGGTGACTCACCATGAAGTGGGAGAAGGCTCCCACAATAGAGACGAAGAGTCTGACAAAAGGAGGGCAGTAAGGACCCCTCCAGACCTAGCCAAGACTGTGAGGAGCCTCATGGTCGAATTACAGAGCTGTAAGGCTGACAATGAAAGGATGATGAAAGAACAAGAAAAACAAACAGAAATTAATGCAGTTTTACTGCAGAGTTTATCCGATCTACAAAGACAAATGCAACMTGAACCTAAAACTCAGAAACATGGTCATATCAGTGGTCACACTGAGAGGAGCACCTCGAAAAAGGTCCACCCCAGAGGTAAAGGACCAGTGCTGAGTGATTCCTCTGAGAAGGAAGTTGGCGATTCAGAAGGATCTTCTAGCAGCAGAACCAGTTCCTATTCTCGAAAGAAATAGAAGAAGCAAAAGCCTTCCAAAGGTCGAAAATTCAAAGAATTAAAAAAGGCCAAACCACTCTCCTTCGACGGTGAAATAAAGAAGGGAGAGGAAGCAGAGGCCTAGCTGCTTGGACTAAAGAAGTATTTCAGAGTCCATGACTTTTCAGAAAATATGAAGGTCCGAGTGGCCACCTTCAACTTGAACGGAAAGGCTTCCATTTGGTGGGAAGACCTTNGAATTACAGAGCTGTAAGGCTGACAATGAAAGGATGATGAAAGAACAAGAAAAACAAACAGAAATTAATGCAGTTTTACTGCAGAGTTTATCCGATCTACAAAGACAAATGCAACCTGAACCTAAAACTCAGAAACATGGTCATATCAGTGGTCACACTGAGAGGAGCACCTCGAAAAAGGTCCACCCCAGAGGTAAAGGACCAGTGCTGAGTGATTCCTCTGAGAAGGAAGTTGGCGATTCAGAAGGCTCTTCTAGCAACAAAACTAGTTCCTATTCTCGAAAGAAATAGAAGAAGCAAAAGCCTTCCAAAGGTCGAAAATTCAAAGAATTAAAAAAGGCCAAACCACTCTCCTTTGATGGTGAAATAAAGAAGGGAGAGGAAGCAGAGGCCTAGCTGCTTGGACTAAAGAAGTATTTCAGAGTCCATGACTTTTCAGAAAATATGAAGGCCCGAGTGGCCACCTTCAACTTGAACGGTAAGGCTTCCATTTGGTGGGAAGACCTTAAGAATATGAAAGGGGTTCGCAAAGAGGACCTATCTTGGGAACGGTTTGAGAAATACTTCCGGAAGAAGTATCTGTCGGAAAAATATTTCAATGAAAATACTAAAGATTTTTATGAACTCAAACTGGGACAACTCACTATAGAAGAATATGTCAACAAATTCCTCGATTTGTTGAGGTATGTACCCTATATCAAGGTGGAAAAGGCAAAGTTGCAACGCTTAATCAGTGGACTACCTAAGGACTATCAAAACATAATTGAATTTGATGAGACAAAGACTCTAGAAGGAACTATTCGAAAGGAAACCTATTGTCATGAACAGTTTGGACATCGAGCAGAACCTCGCGAATGATGGAAACAGAGGAATAGTTCCAGATTTCAGAAAAGGGGAATTAAATCCCCAGGATTTAAGAACTACAAGAAGAACCCAAGAATGAACTTTCCAACCTGGAGTATGCACCAGCAGAATCTTCCCTCCTTGAGCGGAAATAAAACTTCTGGACCCATATCAGTGAAGACTGATAACCCAAAGAGAGAACCTTTGAAATGTTGGGGTTGTGGAGAAGAGCATCTCCTGAGAGACTGCCCACACCGACAATAGAATAGTCGGAGGATTTATAACATATAGGAAGCTACTATCGTCAATGATGTGGCCAGGAGTGTGCCACAAATTTATGCAGCCTTGGATAATAACCAAGCCGACCACAAAGCTTCAGTAGTGGAAATAGAAGGTATGATTTCCAACAATCTAGTGTCTATTTTAATTGACCCTGGTTCAAATTTGAGTTATGTAGCCCCTAAAGCTATTGACAAGTGTAAAATATAGCCACAAAAACATACCAAGCCATGGTTGGTACAGTTAGCCACTGGCACCAAAAGGAGGATAGCAGAAGTCATACCAGCCTGCCAATTAATGTTGGGTGAATNTCAACTTGAACGGAAAGGCTTCCATTTGGTGGGAAGACCTTAAGAATATGAAAGGGGTTCGCAAAGAGGACCTGTCTTGGGAACGGTTTGAGAAATACTTCCGGAAGAAGTATCTGTCGGAAAAATATTTCGATGAAAATACTAAAGATTTTTATGAACTCAAACTGGGACAACTCACTATAGAAGAATATGTCAACAAATTCCTCAATTTGTTGAGGTATGTACCCTATATCAAGGTGGAAAAGGCAAAGGTGCAACGCTTAATCAATGGACTACCTAAGGACTATCAGAACAGAATTGAATTTGATGAGCCAAAGACTCTAGAAGGAACTATTCGAAAGGCAACCTATTGTCATGAACAGTTTGGACATCGAGCAGAACCTCGCGAAGGATGGAAACAGAGGAATAGTTCCAGATTTCAGAAAAGGGGAATTAAATTCCCAGGATTTAAGAACTACAAGAAGAACCCAAGAATGAACTTTCCAACCCGGAGTATGCACCAACAGAATCTTCCCTCCTTGAGCGGAAATAAAACTTCTGGACCCATATCAGTGAAGACTGATAACCCAAAGAGAGAACCTTTGAAATGTTGGGGTTGTGGAGAAGAGCATCTCCTGAGAGACTACCCACACCGACAATAGAATAGTCGGAGGATTTATAACATACATGAAGCTACTATCGTCAATGATGTGGCCAGGAGTGTGCCACAAATTTATGCAGCCTTGGATAATAACCAAGCCGACCACAAAGCTTCAGTAGTGGAAATAAAAGGTATGATTTCCAACAATCTAGTGTCTATTTTAATTGACGTTGGTTCAAATTTGAGTTATGTAGCCCCTAAAGTTGTTGACAAGTGTAAACTATAGCCACAAAAACATACCAAGCCATGGTTGGTACAGTTAGCCACTGGCACCAAAAGGAGGATAGTAGAAGTCATACCAGCCTGCCAATTAATGTTGGGTGAATTCCCACCCAAGAAACCCTTAACATATTACCCTGGGATCATATGATTTGTTGATTGGTATGGATTGGCTAGCTGCCCATAAAGCCAGATTGGATTGTTACCATAAGACCTTAGAATGTGTAAGTAAGGAAGGGAAGAGGATAACCCTTNCGAAGGAATCGAGACTGTAGATACCTAGGGTCTATGGGAGCATCTGGACTGTTTGTTTTTCCACGTCCAGGGAGCAATGGGAGAGTGCACATCGTGGGGCAGATCTGAGCCGTCCGATCTTAGTTAGAAAACACGACAACCATTGGATCTGTCGAGAGCTGCATGAGGTTTAAAACCTCATGCGAAGAGCAGTAGAGCGAAAGTCCCGAAGGGGTTGTATCGGGATATCGAAAGTTCGAGAGTCCAGAGGACGAAGGTCTGGACACTCAACATCTGAAGTTTCAAATTTGCGAAAGGATCAGAGTCGTCCGTCTGCGGGAGGATGCGTGTCACGAGATCAACTGCTTCGGGGACTCGGGCATCGAGACTCACAGAAGTGAGCGCCTAGCCCTTGCGAGCGGTGAAGTCGTGAAAGAATCTGAGCTGTACGTCTGCAGGAGGACACATGTCGTGAGATCCTCTCTATCGGGGATTCAGACATTGGGAGTCAGAGGAGGAAGTCTCTCGACTTTGCGAGCGACGAAGTCGCGAGAGGATCAAGACCGTCCATCCGAGGAGGACAGGTGGCAAAGATCAAGGGCTCTCGCAGACTCGAGGATTCTCAAGATAAGAGAATGAGAGCTCAACCCTTTGACTCGCGAAGTCGCAAGTAGAGATAACGGGAGAGGGGAAAATAAATATCACTTCTCGGGGTTTCGCAAGAAGAGAGCGCAAGAGTTCGGTGCTCCAACTCACGAAGTCGCGAAGTGCAAAGGGCGAGGAGGAAAATCTGAACCGTTGGATCCAGGAACGGGAGGACCGTTGGATTAGAATCTCCGTGGTGATATCGCATATCGGGAGTTTGGGGGTTCGGAGGTTGGAAGGGTGTCACTTTCGACCGTAGAAGTCGCGAAGTACCGAGAGCCGAGGCTCGTGAGAACACATGGCACATCCATCATATGGGGCCCATGAGATTGACAGGTGGGCACGCGTCACCTAGAAAGGAAGTCAACCATTGCTGACTTTCGTGTCTCAAGGATTCAGGAGATAGGAGTACGAAGGCTCAACGCTCCAACTCGCGAGGTTGCGAGTTGTGAGAAGCACGAAGAGGAAGTCAACCATTGCTGAATTTTGTGTCTTGGGATTTCGGAGAAGGAGAGCACAAGAGCTCAACGCTTCAACTTGCGAGGTTGCGAGTAGCGAAAAGTGCCAAAGAGAAGTCCCGAAGGAATCTGGACCATCCATCAAGGGAGACGCGTGGTGAGCGGTCATAGTTTAGGGAAAGTTCTGAAATCCTGTGGACCGTTGGATCCACACTATCAAGGGCCATTGATCTCCTACACGGATCCCCCCTACTGAAATTTGGAGATTTGCATGACATGAATTTTTGGGATCGTTGCATCTCGAACCCTCGGGCACCGAAATCCCGAAAGGATCCAAACCGTCGGATCAGGGGAGGCTTACAGCCGTTGATCTCCCTTTGGGGGGAAACTTGGGAGTCTTCTTTGTTTTTGGGGGTTTGAATGGGAAAGGAAGAATTCATGCATCGCGATTTCCCGAATCATGAAAGGCCGGTAAGTTCTTTGCCAGTTTAAGTGCATGGTCACGAGGACAAGACCCAAACAGGAAACTTGTACTCGCTAGCCCTTTCGGGGTTCGATGCTTCGCTGTGTCGGGGTTGGCAGAGTCGAAAGACTTGACACTCTGGTAGCGCTGAGCCGCGAAGAGAGAAAGGACGCCATACTTGTTTGACCTATGGTCGTGACCCACGATCACATGGAGGTGGACAAGGAAGGAACTAGCCTACGCTAGACCCCTGTAGGTATTTCAGGGATCCTGATCCTCTAGAATTCGACGAAATTTTTTGAATAGGGTGGTGGGTATGTGACATCATCTAGCTCAATTAATCGATCAATTCTATTCTTATGAAAGTCTTCGTCTAGATCATACTTCTGAAAAACCCGATATATTGGAAGCTTTAAATGAACTGACAAAGTAACATCAAGCCCATAAACAAGTTCAAAATGAATTTTTCCTACTGCACTCTTTTTTGTAATCATGTCATCCCATAATTCAAACTCAATTTTATTGTCCCATGATCTTTTATTATCCCCAACTATTTTCTTAAGGATAGTCATTAGGTTCTTATTTCTAGATTCAACAAGACCATTTCCTTGGGGATAATAGTTTGGAGAGTGGGGAAACATAATGCTATATTTGAAACCTAATGAGGATAATTCTGTTGAGATAAAAGCCTTGACATTATTGAAAGTTATCTTGGCGAGCACACTGAACCTAGTAATGATTTTATCCTCAAGAAAATTCATGACCACTTTGTCGGTTGTTGACTTGGTGGATACAACTTCTACCCACTTAGTGAAATAATTGGTCGTTGTTAGTATCCAAGTATACCCATTACTTGAATTTTCTTTGAAATGACCGATTAAGTCAAGCCCCCACTGTTGAAAAGGGTCTTCAACTACTACTGGTTGTAGAGGTAATGATGCTAGCTTTTGTTTCCCTGTGAAGAACTGAGACTGCTGACAACCCCTAACCATTTTATGCACATCCACAAAAATGGTTGACCAATAATAAACTGCTCTAAGGATCTTGTGGGCAGTTGTTTTAGCTGCAAAATGCCCACCACAAAATCCTTAATAAAAATCAACCATACGTTTCTTGGATTCAAGCTCGTCAATAGACTTAAGTATTACCCTATCGGGGTTCCTCCACCCCAATCCATCCTGGATGATACAATACTTAGCCACTCTCAACCTTAATGCCCTTATTTTATGACCAATTAAGTGATTTGGACATGTGAGGATGATGATAAAGAAAATTATGTATGCATACCATTGATGTTGTTCTAACTTTTGAAGCTTTGAAGACAAGACTGGCCTAGATTGACTATTTTGACAAACTAGGTCCAAATCTTGTTCATTCCCTTATGTTAACATTTGAGCTAAACCTTGACCCTTGATTAACTTAATGGGTTTTATTTGTAGGTCATATTCTTGTATTTTAGAACCCCACATTCCCATGACTCCTAAGAAATCCTGTTGAGATGGGATGTCTTTCACTGCAGGGTGAGGTACATACCCCACAACCTTTTAATACCCTACATAAACTCAAAATGATTGAGAGATTTGACCAAGGGATACATTTGTTTTTCCATAATTGTGTAATTAAGTTATGAAGTATGTAATGCCTTGCTCATAAAAGAAATGGGTTTGTCTTTCTCATCATCATTCTTTTGAAGCAACACCCCTACAATAATATCTTCTGAGGTGAAGGAAAATATTTGAAAATCTTTAGCATAATTAGGACTAATCAATACAAGAGATCTACCAATTGAGTCCTTAATGTTTTTGAAACCTTTCCTTCCTTCATCTGTCCACTCAAACTTGACATCATTTTTCAAAAGTTTGAGGATAGGTTTAATGGTCTTAGCTAGGTTCGAGATGAATCTTCTGACAAAGTTGATATGACCAACAAAATATTGGAGGACTTTCTTGATTTGGGGTAAATGGATTATTTTCATGGTTTCCACCCTTTCTGGATCTATCTTTACCCTATCTTTTGTGATAATGTGTCCCAAAAGTTTTCCTTCATCAACACCCAAAACCGACTTAGCTGGATTTAGTGAGATTCCATGTTTTCGACATCTTTCAAAAACTTGTCTAAGATGACCTGCATGCTCCAATATTTCTTTTGAGAATACAATTAGATCATCTTAATAGATTTCAATAATTTTTCCCATTAACTCTTCGAAGGAAAAATCCATGGCCCTTTGAAAGGTAGCACCTACATTTAATAGACTAAAAGACATTCTTAAGTACTCAAAAGTGCCCCATGGTGTTGTGAAAGTTGTTTTGTTTTGATATTCCTTTCTGACAAACACCTGATTATAGCTTGAAAATCCATCCAAAAAAGACATTATCTTGGATCCTGTAACTCTTTGTAGTAATATTTTCATGTTGGGGAGATGGCAGTTCTCTTTGATGCATGCTAAGTTTAGATTTCTGAAATCTATGCATAATCTTATTCCCCCGTTATTTTTCCTAATCACAACTAAGTTAAAACACCATGAAGAATGTCTTGTTGGTGCAATTATGCCAACATCCAACATGTTTTTAGTTCATCTTGAGCTAAAGGTGCTAACTTATGATTTATTTGCCTATGTTTTTGGTTGTAAATGTTTAGTGTCTTCCTTGAGAGGGATGATCTGTTGAAACACATCTTCTTTGTAAGATTTGAGTTCATCATAAGTGAATGCAAATACATCCATGTACTCCTGGACTAGACTTATTAACTCTTTCATTTCCTTTTTTGAAGTACCTTTTCCAATTTTTATCAACCTTGAGACTTCTTCTGTCCCAATATTTATTTCAATGTAGTTTCTAGGCTTTATTACTTGTTTTTTCTTTTTATTCATGTCATGCCTGTCAAAGATCTATTCTAAAGCTGCGATTCCCCAAGAAACTAGATTTTTTATGAGATTCTCCTCTTCAATATAATATTTTCCCTCTTCCTTATAGATGGCATTGAAACCAGAAAATTCGTGAACATTATGAATGAATCTTCAAATCTGCCCATCATCTTTGAAAACCTGCCAATGATCTACATTATCTGAAACTGAAGGCCTAAAATTTATTTCTAATTTTCCTTTACCATTCAACAAATGTTCTGAAGGTTGGAGGGTTGAAACTGGCACTGCCAAACTATTATGCTCTCTAGGAATTGAAATGAGGTCTATAGCATCAAATAATTCCATTGTATCCCATATAACATTTTTATATCTTTTTAACCTTTCACTCTTACATGCAAATTTATTTTTCACTTGAGGAATTACCAAGTTAGAGTCACCTTTGATGTTTATAATTTTGACTCCCATATCCTTAGCAATTTCTAATCCAAGTAAGAGTGCCTCATATTCAACGATATTGTTGGTTGCATCAAACTCTAATCTGAATGCAAAATTGTATGATTTCCATGTTGGAGACTTCAAAACAATCCATGCCCCTTTACGTAACCTTGAATGTGCACCATCAAAATTCATTTTCCAAGCTCTATCACTGATCTTTTCATCCTTAAAATTTTCTTTAACTGGAGCTAGGAAATTGGAACATACTGAAAAGCTACCCATGTCAGTCATATGACAAATGAATTCATTCATAGGCTGTTTGAGATCTTCTATATGGTACTTCCTTTCTGTTTCTCTAAGAATTCTGATGGATTTAGTTGAAGGAGGAGGCAAAGGGACATTTTCATAAGTAGATCCATATTAAGGCAACCTCCCATGCTAGCTCCCCACTTTCTAGATAGGAGCATTCCCCATGCATCAGGTACATCAATCACGAGCACATCCATCTTAAAGAATACCTTTGGGTGGAAGGCCAACTTGACTTGCAAGAATATGATGATTCCATGGGTTTAAATCTCCCTAGAGTCCATAACACATACATTGTGATAAGGTCTTGTAATCTTAAGGCCCAACCTTTCCATGATTCTTTTGTTTATGATATTTGATGAAGCACCAAAATCATACATACAATTATGCAACCATAGATCATTTATTGTCAAGGAAACAAATAAAGGAGGATTTTCTTGTTTGGTTCAATCCCTACTGATTAAAACCACAGGTGGATCTTCACGATGCTCCTTAGTTTTTTCTTGATACTTGACAATAATTTTATCATTGGGAATATTGATTTCTTTGAGATTTTTTTCCTTCTGTGAAGGAATCTTGAGGAGATTTGGCACTGGTACCAACACTTTAGAATTTGAAATCCAACTACCTAAATCAACACTTAGATCAATAATCAGGGGTGATTTTAAGAACCCCCCCTAAATTTATATGTATAATAAATGGGTGAATCCCCATGATACATAGGAAACATTAAAGGCTATTTTATCAATAATATAAAATGTATATATATTTTTTTGGTGAATATTTTATTCAATTATATTGTAAAATATTGGCGAATCTTTCATCGAATTATAAAATCTTGTAAAATATTGGTGAATCTTTCACTAAATTATAAAACCTTGTAAATTCTTAGGGGATCCTTCCTTAATGAGAATTTAGTTCTATTTTATTTTTACATACATATCTATGTGATGCACCACCCACTCACCTCCATGAACCCTAATTTCAAAAATGGCATCCCCATACCCAYMGCCACAATTGTCCCCRTACCCACAACCACAAACTCAACTCWGGCTGCTTAACAAAAACCAAATTCAACAACCCAACAAATGCAAAGAAATGCCAATGCCATTCTTGATTGATTAACCCAACATTTTCAACAAAATTCAAACTRAGCAGTGTAAGAAACGTTGACACCTTCTGAACCTTCACAATTGGGCCTTAAAAGTTTACWTGGAAATATGTGTCACTTAGATTAAGTCATACTCCAACAATCCTAAAACCAAACAMAATTMTGATCTACTCCTAACCTACCATACATAAGTTCTAATATATAAATACTAAACTTAGATAAACCACTCTTAATGAAAAGTACCTAGATGGAAACATACTTGGAGCAACAGATAGATGTGATAATCCCTATTCAGGCCATCAAATGTTTCACACATGCCTAAAGATGCTATACCAGGCTAACAACTTTTTGTTGCACTCAAGATTAATTACAAAAAGCAGTCTTCCTTGAAATTTAGACTATAGTAAGCAGGTGCCTACAAAGCATAGACCTAGAATAAAACCAACTCTTTTACATAAATGCAAGGATAAAAAACACACATGCACTTGTTCTTACAAACACATTGATGTTTCAAACAATTAACTTACAAGCACGTGCAAAGTTCAAATCTATTCACATTTGCACCTCTAACAATAAATACTCACTAATAGGAGGACAAAATCAGGCTAGAGTGGATTGCAAAAACCAAATTCAACAACCCAACAAATGCAAATAAATTTTGATGCCATTCTGGATTGAGTTAAACCAAATATTTTCAACATAATTGAAACCCAACAATGTTAAAAAAGATGACACCTTCCTCTGTGCCTTAACACTTGAGACTTGGGACTTCCCCCTGTATCATATTGTCATCTTCTTCTTCCATGCTCTGTTTCACTTAATGTATGTGTCTCTTCTCTTAGATTCAATCATACTTGACACCTTCCTCTATGCCTTCACCCAACATTTTCGACATAATTGAAACTCAACAATGTTAAAAAATATGACACCTTCCTCTGTGCCTTCACACTTGAGCCTTGGGACTTCCCCTTGTATCATATTGTCATCTTCTTCTTCCGTGCTCTGTTTCACCTAATGTATGTGTCTCTTAGATTCAATCATACTTGGCTAATCATAATGACAAATAGTAACTCAATCTAATCCACACCTAAACTAAGATATATAAKCCCTAATACATAAATGCTAGCCTTTTAGATATCCCACTCTTAGTACAGGTTTTTCCTAGTTGGCACTTGCATGTAGTCTAGAGTCTAGACTATACTATAGGTATTTGCAATAACAGGAAAAATATTCTCCAACTCTCTAAAGGCCACATTGCTCCATAAATCAAGATGTTTTGCAAAATTTGATAAAGGGAAACCCAAAATCCACTTCTATCATACAACAAATGAAGATATCCTTTACAGATACAAGTAAGGTAAACATGCTTTGCAAATCATAGTACACACACAAGTTCAAATAACACTGGTTATACTGTAAATGACAAAGATTTAGAGCTTAAAACTGTTTCTAATATAAATGAAAAAGATTTAGATCTTAACAGTGCAAATTATGAAGTATTTGCTTGATTTCTAACTTAAAACCACTAATTCCACAGACTAAGCCTTGGTAGTGAGTAATAGAGAAGTAGTCTCAGTCTGTAACTCAATCCATGAAAATATCCAACTATGCTCTGGAAAAAAGGCATTGTAAAAGGAGTTCAATAGGGGCATTCTTAGATATAAATATAAAGGAGAATGGTTAGCACTAGTCGAAAGCATATCATAAAATTTCATCATGAAAATGAGCTTAATGAGAATTCTACCAACCCACGCTCAATGTTCCTATCAGTCATTTATTTTATATAGTAAAATTTTCTCACATTCACATTCCTTCAATTTTCCCCTTTTCGAAGCATATGCTTATGTCTATTATGCTTTGCATTTGCCACAGGTAGATGATATGCGATCCCTTTTTACATTTAAACATCTAATCATGCAAATATATTTACAAATTCTCATTAAGGCAGTCTGTGAGTATATACAGGGATTTTTTAATGCAGAATGGGGTGGAGATCTAAACCGTAGAAATCTACAAGTGGTTATGTTTTTAACATATTTGGTGGAGCAATCAGTTGGATGAGTAGGGGGCAAGGTGTAGTTGCATTGTCAACTACAAAAACCTAGTACATGGTAGCCACTCATGGAAGTAAGGAATTTTTATGGTTGCAAAGATTGTGTTCGAGTATTGGTTTTGTTCAGAAAGAACTAACAATAGGTTGTGACATATCAAGTGCATTTTTTCTTACAAAGAACCCTGCTTATCATTCCAAAATAAAGCATATTGATGTGCAATGCCATTTTGTTAGAGACATGGTTGAATAGAACAAAGTATTGTTGGAAAAGCTTGACACCATGAAGAACATTGTAGATTCATTGACAAACACTGTTAGTATTGAAAATTTATCTTGGTGTAACGAATCAATGGGCATTGTTGCCCCTAGCAGCTAATTATATAAAATCCTTCCCCTTGCCCCCATTTTTGCATAGAATACATCGAGTGGGAGGATGTGGGACATGTTTTTTACTCTTTGTAGGTAGACTCAATCTCATCCCAAAGCGAAGGTGGTCCATTTTGGTCTATATTGTGCTTTTTCAACCAATATTTTTTCAGCCCGTTGTAAATTAATGACAGTTAAGGAATCAGAGTTGTAATCAAATCCAGGTTAACGGAATAAGGATTTGGATGCTATGGATTACATAAATATTGTATTGTAAACAATGAAGTTAAACAATGAGAGAGAGAGGAGTGTCTCTCAGTTAGGCTGGTTTTCCCAATTAATTGTTTCCAGAGTAAATATTTGTGTATTGAGTGTGTGCCATTGTTATTTCATGTGTTTTAGATTCTATTAGCATTGATTTTCTTGCACAGGTTTATCAAACTCTCCAATCCGTTCATGCAAACAAACTTGTTGGTATATAGCAAACATAGGCTAGATGTTAGTTAAAAAATTTACCCATTGCTCCTAAGTGATTCTCCTTCAACAATGGAGTATAACAGAAGATCCATTCCAGCCTTCTTGTGCCATGTGTAGCTTTGATTTATACTATTTAGAGGGATGGGGTGTCAAATTAGATAGAGTCATCCAGTTTTGTAGGGAATATACACACAACATGCATGTTTCAGATTTAAAAAGGCACAACTCCCAATGCATGGAGGCACTTTGCATGAAGATTTTTATATTCCCGGAAGGCACAGTTCTCATTGGAGTTAAGTTGCATTGCATGTGGAGGTTGTGCTATATTTAGGAGGGAACAAAACCCTAGATTATATAGGTGCATCAATGAGATATATTCTCACATGCTTGCATTCATTTTCCTCTTTTGGAGTTGGGAACACTTCACTAAGTATGCAAACTCATGCATGAGGATGCATTAGGGTCAGTGTTTTAGCTTCTACAAGGAGGCACATCACATGGGTGGCTAGGTTTAATTGTAACCTCTCTTTTCTTGGTTTATAAGAGAAAGTGAGGGTGGTTCACTGATACACATAATTTAAGAGTTGGATAATCCAAGCTTTGAGAATATTGCTCTTGTAATTCTTCTTTTTGAGGAATAGAGTTGTGTGATTTAGGAACATAAATATGTTTGTTGTCATACTTTCCAGAGTGTTGAATTATGTAGATTTAGTATCTTTCTGACTGTTGTTCTAATTTTATTTTAGAATGCAGTGTCCGTACTCTTGAAGATTCCATACAGAATCCAGATCTTAAAGATAGACAGATTCATAGTTTTGATAAGATGTTGAGTAATTTCTAGGTTCCTAGTTGTAGAGTTTATTCTATGAGTGAAAATCTGTGTAGCTCGAATAGGATTAACAAAAGGCCTCCATATGCAATCGAAAAAGAAAAAGGAACTCATGTATATCTTTTAATAATGTGAATTTGTCAGATCCTTATGGAAAGGAATGAAGTTATGTTAGATCCTTATGTAACGAGTCAGGACATTTATCTTCATTTCTCCTCTCTATTGTTGTCTCTCCAACCAGACTCAACTCTTTTGACTTACTCATATTTGTGTTCCTTAGCTGCTCAGTTCTTCTAGGTGATATACCTAGACTAGAAACCATCTCTTACTCCAATCCATTCAATATAAATCTGCCTTTGAAGGTAGTAAATGTGATTGGGGGAGTATGGTCTTCCATAAGCTGTTGCATGCATTAGAAATTTAGATCATTGTTAAAAACCATGTTAAATTAAAATTGCAGATTATGTGGCTCTATCAAATATGATGGCTCCCATTACATGGATTCATAGAAGGGAGCAAAACCTCTTATTGTGTTGAACATATTGTTTTCATCAGTTTGTAATATAAGACAATTTTTCCCAGAGAGAGAGAGAGATGTAACCTTTAGAGGATGGGAAAATATGAACCTTGTGGGAAAAATTGGAAGATGAGAACAATTATCCTCCAATTTTAAAGTTTCTTAAAACAAGTAAAGGGAGATATTACCAATAAAAACAAGACATTTGAAGTTTGAACTCGGAGATATCATTATCAGTCAAGGTCACTGAGTAAAAGAAAACCATTTTGTAAATTCTTGTATGAACTCAGAGATATCATTATCAGTCAAGGTCATAGAGTAAAAGAAAGCCATTTTGTAGATTCCTATATGGTTTCATAATTAGAAATGAAATAAGAAGTTAGCATCAAGCCACAACTGTTGCAATAAGAGAAACTGTCAAAGAAAATACCTCTCATTTGAATCAATTGTCTTTAAATGAAAACTAAAAGCAATAAAAACTCCATAGGAAAGAATATTAAGAAATTTTCATATGCAAGCACCTCATACATTATGTTGTCAATGTATATACATAATTTTACTTATTTTTCCATAACAGTGTACCTATAGACATTAAAAACTTATCCCTTAGGGGCTTCAACACATGGTATATTGATCAAGGAAGAGGTCCATTAAGGATTTTAAATAACCATAAACATTAGATGTCCTTAAAGGCCAAGACATGACTCAAGAAATTATTATAATCATGACATATTCTATATACTAATAATCATGATACTCCTTCATTGGGAGATTCTTTAGCTCTATCGAGAAGACAAGCATTAGTGTTGAGCAGGGAGAAAGACATAGATGGAGATCCCAACACAAAGAGCGCTTTCTCAGAGTGGTGGAGTCGCGAGAGGCAACAGTGTAAGCCGACCCCTTGGAGTCTATCGATTACAATCCCTATGAAGATCCATGACGCCGTAGCCATTTCAACAAAGAGATAAATGCTTACACAAAGAGGCATTTCCCTCCTCCAGACAAAAATATTCCCTGTCTTGTTCCACCACCTGTCAACTACAAAAATTCTTCTGCCATGGCTTGAAAACCTCCATAAAATATGACATATCAATATGCCTCATAACAAGATTGCAGATGATAAAAATCAGATTATTATGAACCTTAAGTCATCTTATCTTCCAACCGCGGATGTTTGGGCACATATGGACATTTGATAAGGATGAAAAAGTGACAATGTTGGGTTTGGTACCAAGTCTGGCACAGTCTTGTAAGCGTATTAATTGTGTTGTTGGTCATAACTAGTCAAGTATTCAATGCTTAGTTTTAAGGGCGAGGCATCAAATGTTGATAAATATCAATGACTAATGGGAAGAGCCYTTAACAAGCCAGGGAAGAAGTCTGATCTTGAAAGGTATAAATTCTCTTGGCCAATTCAAATGCAGTGTTCATGCTCCAGAAATGCCATTCATCCGAGAGATCAATGTGAAAAGCTTGTTGGGAGATTTATGAAGGAACTAAACTATGGAGGATAAGAAGAACAAATAAAAAGGGCATCTAAGGCTCAAGAAATTAGTTTAGATGATGGTTTGGTAAGTACTAAAAGTAATCACAACTCATCTGACAATGATGTTTAGGGAAGGTTTCTCCAACTCTTCTTCAACTGCTAAGACTTCCAGAAATCAATCAAGCATGCAAGAAAGGAAAAAATAGAGTATACAACTAAGTTTTCAGCGCAAAACAGGAAAATTACACCATGTGCGTTGAAAACTGGCTATATAATGCCATTTCACAGGAATTGGTCAGATAAGGTTCAAAGTTCCATCAAATCAAGAGGATCTCTTGAATAGGCCCAAGACTAGAAAATAAACACAAATGTCATAATACTTAGATCTACATAAAATATATTTAGCAGGGATGAGAAGTAAAGTTGTTTCCATGGAAAATGATGAAGGGGTGAGGGTTTTATGGTTTAGCATGCTAGCTACATTCTTAACCACTTACTTGCCCACCAAAATCGTGGAAGCCTCACTAGCTATAGACAAAATAGAAAAGGAGCACTGCAAAAACAAGCTCAAGAGTTAGGGATGCCTAATCTTCTAACTACCACCAAGGAAACACTTGAGGTTGCCTCCTAAACATAGGTGGAAAAATGAGTAACTGATATATATAGTTGATAGTAACTTAGAGAGCCATTAAAATTTGTAATTCTATTTATGGTTGATAACCATATTATACTTTGTAGTTCTCTATATGGCTAAACACCATTTCATTGTCAATTTTCCCATTTAAATTGATAGAGTGAAAGATTTTATTATTATGTTGGTTTGATTGCTATGTGATTATGTATGCTTGCTTCTACTATGATTTGAATCATTTACCTGAATTTAAATATTTTCTCACTATGAAGTAATACACATGCTCTTAACTTTGCAAACTGCTCCATTGGTAAGTTATATCCGTYTCCTTGCATTCATATGYAGAGTGGATTACCCACATGTCTCAAAATTCATTGCCGAGGTCAYGGTTTAATGTTTATATGCCAATTCAATTTGATTRATCAATGAGATTTATTACATGGCAATGCCCATGTTATAATTATTCGTTCTCTTATTCAATTGTTGYTGCTAAATTGCTAACTCCAGAATCTCAAGTTCTTTTTTACTCTCATAACCAAGCATTTTTCTTTGAATGTGTTGGCAATTCGAATATATACAGACATGGTGATCTCAATTCGTTGATTTCTTGTAAGTTTTTTGCTCTATTCACTAGATTATTACTTGGGTTTGTGTTTTGTGTAATTCACCAAAAATAACATCCGTTCCATCGATTAATAGTAAAGAACCTTTTGATTCTTAGTAAACAACCTTCTGTGAGTTATTCAACATGGTATAAACCAAAATAATAGTCGTTGCATTGACACTTAGTAAATAGCCTCCTGTGAGTTCTATTACAACATGGTATAGGCCATTCAATAATAGGTTGTACCTGAAGAATGTCATAAAATTACATTCTTCATGTACATTTAGGAACTGCTGACTATAGGCTTCTGTTGGAATGTCCTTGGTACTTATATACCACATCAAGTGCTAACGATATCTCTCAGAAAGAAAGGGTTGGTGATATGGGCTTGGGATATGCTGGTAGTGAAGCAGTGTCTACCATGGTCAAAGCATATAAGGAGAGAAGAGACTTCTTAGTCCAAATATTTCAAGCCTTGGAGGGTGTTAAATTATCAGTGCCTCAAGTATGCTTCGTTTTGCTTGAACACATGGTCTAGATTATGCACCTATCTGGTGAAATATTGTATTTTCTTATCACTTGCAAGAGTAACTTTGAAATGTTTTACTAAATAAGTTTCTTCTGATGAAGGGTGCCTTTTATTTATTTCCCGATTTTAGTTCCTACTATGGAACTGAAGTGGAAGGGTTCGGTGTTATCGATTGCTTGGAAGCTCTCTGTCGTTTTTTCCTAGAGAAGGAACAAGTATATGTAATTGTCAATAGATACTTTTTTTCTTTTTCTTTTCATTATAGTGTAGAGACCATTCAGAGTTGATATAGTTATCTAGTATCATTTCACTCATTTTTACATGGCCAGGAGTTGGGGAAAACATAGTGTTGTCTAAAATTTATATAACTTGCAATTTTAGTATTCTCACTACTATTGTCTAATATTTATTAGGTGGATGATGTGTTGAATCTTGTCATAAATGCAGGTTTCCGTTGTCCTAGGAGACGCCTTTGGAAATGATGACTGCATTCGTATTTCATATGCTGCATCCTGACACGCTTAGAACAACCATAAAAAATATAGAGAAGTCCATGTTGCTTCTGCGCCCTGCTGCTGTTGCATCTAAGGCAAGCTAACTACTAAGTAATATTTAGTGATTCTAAAGGGCAATAATGTTTCACATTCTTGGAATTATATTCTCACTATATATATTGAAATGGCATGAGTGGCCAGACTTTCTCTATAAAGAATACTGTAAAAAATGTCCAAGTTTAGGTAGAAGTTGAATTGAATGTTTCAGCCTTCTCAAGGTGTCAAAAATTTTCTATTGCTGTTATATGTGTTCATTTTAGCAATGTTTATAGTAAAAGTCAGTTTCTTGATTTGGTGAGTAAAGGTGAGGTTAGGACCTGGGCTTCTAACCTCCTGTTTGAGATGACTATGTAATCAATTATATTAATGCCACTTTTATTGTGAGATAACAAGTTGTTGATTGCTATGCCCATTTTCTACGATGATTGATGCAACTTTAGCTTTGATATATAATGCATATTAAATATTTATATCCTAAAATAAAGGAGAAGACAAAATGCAGAGAGAACCAAACCAATTCTCTCCATACAAAGCTTTAGTGGACAACTAGAAAGAAAATAGCAAGGTCACAACAAAACATTTTATATTGTAAAGGTAGACTACTATATTGTGTGAGATTTCTTCATACTGTGACATTAAAAGCATAGGGGCACTAGACCTAGACTCAAATGATGAACATTTCTAGGTCACCATAACCATGAGGGTTTACTACAAGAGGTCGAACAAAGATAAAGAGCAGAATAGTCAGAATAATAATCAGTAACCCAGATTAAAGAATGTCCAAACAAAACATAAGTTAAGAAATGCAAAAATGAAACCTGGTACAAGGGCAATGCATTCAAATTATCTTAGCTGGAAATTAACAAAAAACCATTGAGGACATAACATCGGATTAGGTAAAGAAACTCTGAAACAAGGATACTTTCTATGGTTCCATGTATATTTCATGATCCTCAGAGACGAGTTTGGGTCTTAACCAGAAATCACATTTTACTTCATCTTCAACAAGGTAAGACAAGTTTGGGATTTAACCAGAAATCACTTTTTACTTCATGTTCACCAAGGCAAGACAAGTTTGGGACTTAATCATAAATCACTTTTTACTTCATGTTCACCAAGACAAGACAAGTTTGGGACTTAATTAGAAATCACTTTTTACTTCGTGTTCACCAAGGCAAGGTTGGGGCTTTACTAGAACTGTTCTGATTGGCTGAGAGTTATGCTGACGAGATTTAGCTTAGCACTTACATCAACATTTCATTCAAATAAATTGGATTCAACTAACATGCTTTTAGCATTTTTTGACAGAAGTTTAAGTACCTTACTATTGGCCATTGATGTCCTTGACACATCCTTAACGAACTGAGATAAACCGAGGGATCCCTAGTTCTCCCATGGAAGGCTAGATGCTTCCAAGAGCCCCATTGGCCTACAATTTAAAATATAAAATGGAAAAAGAGAAGGTTTGGCTTGCAACTTAATTTTTTTTACTGCAACCTGTTGGGTGCAAGAGAACATGGTAACCTTATGATCTGGATACTTGCACTAGATTCAACAATATGGATGTATTTTAGTGAAGTATTACATTAGATTTTTGTCCTGCACAGAAAATTAAAAGACTTAAAAATTCCTTATCCACCCTCTTAACTCTTGTCATTCCTTTTTCATTGCCCCTTAAATTTTGGCCCTAGTCCCCAACTGTATCGAAGCATGTCCCTATGTCCCTCCATTCTTGAACCTTGGTGAGCATATAGGATGTTCGACCATTACATGAGCTTATATTTACGTAGGATAAGCTCTAGTCTTTTAGACCAGTTGTAAAATTTCCTTCATTCCCTGTTCCACCATGAGTTGTTTTGAAATTTGAATAATAGCACAAATTTATTGCAATCATAGCAATGGACCTCTCACTTGATAAATGTTTGCAACAGATCCATTTATCTTTTGTTCACAATGAAGGTGTAACATGATACTAGCTGTTACAAAATAGTGTTTTCAAGGTCTAAAGAAAGAGAGCTAACTTAGCTATATTGATTGCTTAGAAATCCATGCGATTTGAATTCCCCCATTGTGAATCTCATGTAATCAAATAATTTAAAGGCGTTAATTTTTTCTAAATCTATATAATTAAGAATATCGTCGATACATGACTTAATCTATGAATCCATAACACTATCTTATGATTGTCGTTTGTGCCTTGTTAAGACTTTCAAAGAACCATGAACTAACTCGTTTGTGCCTTGTTAAGACTTTCAAAGAACCATGAACTAACTGTCAAGTTACAAAATAGAGCATTGTTCTAATTTTACCAATATGATTCATAATTCTTTGCTATGATGAAACACACTGAGATGAAGGACCAGGTAAATACCTATCAAGATGCACAAAAACCCTGGTAATTATTCACTGCCAAAGCCTCGTGCAACACCTTCCGAGCAGGTTGAGATAACCGTAACAAATTCTAATTTATGCTGCTCTGAACATGTGGCTCTACCACTGGCATCTCTTGCCCTTTTTTCCATTCCGTCAAGGGGAAATAAGCACGAAGATTCAAGATATGAAAGGTAAACTGGGCCCTGGGGAATGACAGTTTTTCGGGATGGTATAAAGAATAACCTTTCACTCACTAGACTCTGTAGTTCTCACGAACCAGACAAGTAACAAAGCTCTGATTTTAACCCAATGCATATATGGGAGAATTAAACCATAAACCCTGATTTTACCAAATGGTAGGGCGAAGAAGCTATAAAAAATTCCCATACTTCTAGAAATTTGGCTAATGGAAGCTTGTCCTCCAAATTTCAGGGGCAAATGTAATTTTTTTTCCTCCATCCCTCCTAAAAACACGGGCTAACCCTGTACACGATTTTTCCCCTAAAATAAATTATGGGCTAATGATATAAGTTTAAAAAAATCACTCCAATACAAAAAATTCACCCAGTAAAAAATTGGAGGGCCCTTGATTTTGCCCATGAGCGAAATTTCACCCCGAAAATCATCTATGTCAACAATTGGAGAAGTAATTACCTTGGGAATGTTTAGCTCCTTCCCTTTTCTCTAGTAAAATATTCCTTTATGCCTGACCATTTCCAAAATCTGTCCATTTGTGGGTTTCTTCCCATATAGTTTTGTAACATTATCATAGTCTTCAACTACTTCATTGGATTACTCACTTATTTATTGCATTTGTTTCCAATGGTCCATTGAAAGTGTGAGGCTTTCCGACATTGTTTATATGGTCAAAGTTTCTTGAGTACCCCACAAAATTACTTGTTTTAGGCAAGCCTTGTTCATTTACTTGGCAAAAGACTGTACAAGTAGACTCTTCATGAAAGTCTTCGCATGCTATGTAGAAAGGTGGAACTTCTTCATTTACCACATTTGTTGATTCCAATTGATTAGGTGGCCTTTGGTCATGAAGGGGACCTTTTCTTTGCCACTTTTCGTTGTTGGGATTAGGTTGGAATCTATTATTTTGAGCCCTCTCCATAACTATCAACCTATTTTGCATGGCACTAAGTTGAGTTGCATGGTTGGCTTCCATTATTTTTACCATTTTAGTTATGGATTTTAAAGGATCATAAGATCCATCTTTATTATCTAAAGCTATTGCTTTATCTTTAGATTCTAACTACCTAGAAGGACCACCCCTTGTAAAACTTGGCAGATTTGAATTTCCTAAAGCTTGCATATTTTTATCAATTTTTATGGCCATTTCTTGGGCAACTTTAAGGTTTGAAATCTATTTAGCTCTAAGTTCATATCTAATCTCTCCATTGAACGCCTCAACATAATATATAAGAATGGAAGCATCTGGAGGCTTATAATCTATATGGAGACTAATAACCAACTCATTGAACTTTTTTTTGAACTCCTCCATTGTCTCATTTTCATTTTTCTCTATATTGTGGAGGGTTGCTAACAAATATCTATGTTCTCTTTTGTCACCCCTTCGTTCCATGAAACTATCTATCAGATCTTTGATTGTAGAATATTTGTTGTCATCTAGGCTAGAGAACCAATTGGAGGCATCTTCTTCTAGGGACAAGGAAAATAGTTTCATCTTGATATTATGGTGGTTGTGAGCTTCACCGCTACACCACTTGTTAATGCATAAGGAAAACACTTTAATGTGAGATTTAGTAGTAACAACATTGTTTCCTTGGAAATAAGGTAATTTTTCTATTTCCCTTTCACATAAATCACGAGGGTAACCATTTATTGTAGAAAAATCTAAAGGACTAAAATAATCATCCATTTCTTTTCTTTCAAAATTTAAATCTAACCTAGAAAATTTATCAAAAAGAAAATGTGTATCAGAAATAGACTCATATGCTAATTGATCAAGGATTCTATGAGAAGCAAGTTTGGCTAATCTCCTCCGATAAACCTTTTGGGTTCATGGATGAAATTGGTCAAGCTTTGTGATTTCTTCTTGTAGAATACTTAGTCAAGTTATGAATTAGTGGAATCGTCAAATGATTGAGTCTACTAAAGATAAAACACAAGCATCAAAAGCTAAGTAAAAACAAGAAATAAAAAGTAGTACTCTGAGAATAGAAAGATTTATCCCTGGAAATGACACCAAAAATGTTGTTGCCTTTATACACACCTGGGTACAAGGTACAAGGACCAAACGCTACACAGACGAGGACCAAATGCTACACAGACGAGAACCAAATGCTGCTAGGTTTTGGCGGTTGGCAGACTTGGAATTACTTCTGTCTTCTTTCTATTTTCGTTATTACTGTCCATCCACTGTCATTCATGGATGGCTTGGGAAGCATTCAAGTTGTACATGTATTCAAGGAAATGAAATTCTATAATTAAAAAAAATCGATAAAAGCATCATCAAGAAATCGCTGCAACCGTGATAACTTTATGGTCATGAACACTACACTGTCCATCTGATAATTATATTGTTATAAAAAGTGAAAAAAGTTAAAGAGATAGGATCAACCCGAGTTCCAAGTATATAAAGTTTAATTATGTAGTTCAACGTTAAAGTGAAAAACGTTAATTAGTTAAGTATATAAATTTTATTTCTGTAGTTCAACCCGAGTTCCAATCCACGAGCTATCATGTGCTCTGTCTGAAGTTAGGATTGAATAAAAAGGGATAACGCAGGGAATGAAGTAAAAATAATTCGTAGCAAAAATGAATTCGCAACAAGAAATTCGCAGGAGTATGATGTTGGGCGAGTTCAGTTGCAGGTACAAGGATAAACCAAAGGAAATACAAAGAATGAAGATGCAGAGAGGTGGGAAAATGAAGATATGAAGCAAGTAAGATTGTCAGGGTTTTAAGAAGTTGGGCATAAATTATAATATCAGGGTGTAATAATCTGAGCATAAGTAGAAATCTGAGTAGATGATTCTGAGTGTTCAAAGACAAAGTCGCTTTCAAGAGAGGAAAAAAAATGCAGAATCTTAGTAAGAGAGGATCGTTGGGAGAATGTTCAACGTTGAGGTAAACCATATCCCAATCGTTGGGCGATTTTGCATTCTTACATCACAAATGAATGTGGGAAGATCTTCAAGTTACCCCCCCTTTTTTTTTGGTTGCTTTACATAGAATTTACACGATCTCATAATTTAAAAGGGCACAAAAAATTTTCTCCATCCTGCAAGGAGGTGCACGAATTAGAACATAATAATATTAACTCATCCATGAGGAAGCGTACTGAAAAAAAAAAAAAAAAACTAACAACACATATCTTTGTTTCCCTTAAACCATAACCATAATCTAGAATTCATCACCATGAAAATTCATCATTAATAATAATCATATACAACAAATTTGACTAAATTACAATGCAAATTTACACGTGCATACCGAATCCGAAGGTGAAGAACTCGTATTCGTTGTCCCACACCTGCGCTCCATCCAAATCCTACTTGTCGATGGATGAGACCTCACCGGTACCTCCCAGCCAATGCTAGGGGTACTCTTCTTCCCCCTGAGCCCCCCAAGCCGCAAAGGGGCCATGCACACAATACTAGAGAATGATAGCTCCCAGCTCACCTTGCAAGGTCGAGCTACCACTCGTTACCCGAGCTAGGTATCCCAACTCCCACAAGAGAAACTCAGTCAAGACAAAATTTTGGCAGCATAACATTACGCGATCGAGATGTGATCCACACTCCTCCTCCGCCATCATTTTTATGGAGTTTCGAAGTGATTAGTTTCCCAAACTCTCATTAGATTCATTTTTATTACATTTAATCAGGACAAACCTCCCCCATACACATGTCACCCGATCCCTTAGTTGCATCAAAAAATTAATTTTATTAATTAATTAAATTTTCCTATTTTCCTCACCCACCAAAAAGCGTTCCTCGGTGTCCCATTATTCCCTTACAATTCTTAAATGACTTGCGCCTTACTTAAATCCTAGTTGAGTTCATAAATAGAAAGTTCCAAATGATAGATTCCTTACTAAGTTAGACATTTCCCTTTTTCTTTAAGTTTTCCCTTTTATAACTAAGTTCATAATTAGCAGGTTTAGACAAAAACAACCAATTACCCCTTTTATTAAATAAACCTTTATTAAAATTTCCACTTTAATTATTAATGCTTGAATTTTATTTACCCCCTTCTTGTTACATGTCTAAATAGTTTTTTTTTTGTTCAAAGGTTCTATTCAGTCCTAGGTTTTCAATTCACTAGGCTTGGCGACAATTCTTAAGGGAAAAATTTGTTATTAAACTTTACTTATCACATCATTCATTTTAAGACCAACCAGGTCCTAAGGAGACATAGTTTTCTAGGCAATAGGTTTATTAACTTACCATAGATAAAATCGCGACGTGCCCTTTAGGATGCACTACGTGCTCCAAGGGTGCCACTTGCCTCCTTCCATTTTATTTACACGACATGCCCTTTAAGACGCACTACGTGCTCCAAGGGTGCCACTCGCCTCTTGACTGAATTTGGTAGATGTCAAACCCCTGGAGTCAATACTCCATTAGGTGATCTTGTGGGAGACTAAGGGCCTTTAAGGAATAAATACCTTGCCTTATTGCGTGCCCCTTAGAATCATTGTGAGCAACTGCCATAGTTTTCCCTCACGACATCGCGGGTCTCTCGAACTAGGTAATCGTTAACCTACAGTTTGAGCCACAGAGGGAGTGCTAGTAGGCTGTGGCAGGGATGCTGCCACACTTCTCCCTCGATGTCTCGGGTTGTCGTGCGTGACCCCTTTACTCCAAATGTGAGTCTGGTCGACAAGCTATCGTCAACCTGCATCCATCAACGAATCATGTCAACAATAACAATCAACATCATAATATCTAATCATACGTACATATGTCACATCAACAAAATTCAAACCCTTACAGTCCACTCCCTTACTCAATTCAAAGTCCAAGGAGTTTCATCGATGCCTTGACATCCTCAACGTCCAGAGTCCTGCACAGTCAGGAGAACCCATTCAATAGCACCTTTCGATGTAAATACAACAAAAATAACATATAATAAAATCCACAATATCTCATAATCATAATCAAAACAACCAATCATATAAAGAACCGGATCACTTGCACACAAGTGTCCTCAAAGAATAAGTCTTCTCAGTGCGCTCAAGAGCAGGATGTTACAATATCATATTTAACATCCCTTTTTATTTCTACTCCTAGTACGGTGACATGACAACTTATAAGCCATGGATGAAGATTATGAAAATTGACGGGTTACTTTTTTTTTCCTTTTCTTCATTTTAATTTTACCAATGAATTGATTAGAGATTAATGGGGATTCTAACATCACCAATTGTTTTGCATCATCCAATGAGATCAAAAGAATCCAAATTATCCAGGTCATGCATCCACTTGTCTTTACAAAAGGAGAAACCAAGCAAAGAGACTAGTACTAGAGAGGTTGACTTTTGAGTAATTAGTGCCTACATCATGCTCTTTAGTGGGTAGGGGAAAATCATTTTTAGAATCTATAGGTGTAGATTCCTATGACCCTTTATTTGTTTCTACCCAATTAGGATTCATTAGAGATTCATTCCCCCATGTAGCCTTTCATGTCTTATCAAATCCTCGATTTCCAATCGATACCAAATTGATGGGAGAATACATGCAACATGCTGATATGGGGCAGTTAGGGGGTATGTCGAGCCCTACAATGCTAGAGAAACTATAAAAACTATTGCATATGTGAGACATGGCCATGACACATAAGGTTCTAAGAATTGGATAAGAGGAAAAAGGGTATCCAATGAGAATGCATACATGGTTGTGGAACTTGAAGGGTGCCAACCACTTCAGTCTAAAGACACCTATTCAACCCCCCCCCCCTAATAACTAATTCAAAATCACCCTGTTGTTATAACCCTAAATTGCACCACACATGTAGACCTGGCATCAGGCCATCTTACTTACTATTTTTGTCAAGCCAATACAAAACAACTCTTCTTAAAAACACAATTTTTGAAGATGTACGTGCCCTGCACTAATACTGTCCGCGTATGTATGCTAGCTACACCACTATTGCCCATGTACATACGCTAGTTGCGCCATTACAACCCGCGTATACCCACAAAAGTTGCAAAAAATAAAAAAAGTTGCAAGGGATTCATTGAGATTATGGGCTATTGGGTAGTTTCCTAACCAATTGACAGCCTATAGCCCGTCACCCAACCAAATAACCATATTTTTGTCATATAAAAAGAGGTGTTGGGGTTTCATTCCAAGGAGAAATATAGCAACAATGAAACTCTGCCCATTTTTCTTTCCCCGCTTGCCCCACGAATTTGCAGCCACATTGTGAGTTTTGAGCCAGAATTCCCTATTCTTGCCTTTTTCCTCATCCATAAACCTATGCCCATTCTCTAGAGAGAAGTGTGAGAGAAGTAAGATACATGGAAACAGTTGGAGCTTGGTGAAGAGGAGCCTGGGACTAGGTTCGAGGAGTATTCGTCGATCTCATTTTGTAAGTAACTCTGTAAGATTAATATAAAGAAGTATTTTTTCCGTCCCGCCATATGATGTGTTCAATCTTCATGTTTGATTTACATTTTGTTATGACATCTAACCCATTAGTTCATATATAGAATGCATGTTCGTAGTTTCTTGTTCGTCTTTTGATGAATGCTGGTCAGCCATGGGAGGATATTTGCAGTCGAGAAGCGACCAAACGCATAGGGATCGACATCGGACGCAGAGTTTAAGGTAAGACTACTAGATCCCTATACTTTGTACTTTATGCATGACTGTGGGGTGTTGTCAGGATAGTTGTTAAAAGTATGAGACTTTAGACGGTTAGCTCTGCCTGCACTTGAGAACCCTAGTGTAGTCCATATGGGGGTTTTCGCACTATAACAGAATTGGGGACCATACTGGGGAACCTCTAGGGTTTTTAGGGGATCTTTTTGGGTGTCTTAATCGGTTTAATTACCTCTTTGAATTCTATGTAAGTTACTAAGTCTTTAAGGGATTCTAGTTTGCCATACCAGTACTCCCTTCTTTGTCCACTTTGACTGTTGGTTTTCTTTTTTGAGAAGTTACAGAGGTGTATGCAGCCTGCAGCATGTCTGCTCGTGTACATATGTGCCCTACTTTTGGACAACCACGTACATATGCAGGTTGCTTAAGTGTCAGTTGCATGTCTGTGTAAAGAAACCTTTTTCTCAAGAAGAGGCAATCATCCTCTTCCCTGATTGAAGTCTGATTTCTCAGGGGTTTCTTGATTTAGTCCTGGTCTCTGTAGTTACAGTATTTGAGCCTAGGTCTAGCATCAGTTTCTTTATCTTTTAATGATTGCTTGTGTTTTCGTTAAAGGGTATTTTCGATGAGTTTGTGACTCTTTTATGTTTTAGTCTTTGTGGTTCTTTCAGTGACTCCCCGCGATCCGCAATAGACCTGAAGTCAGTTTCTTGGGTGTTGTCTTGTCTTTACTTTTCCCTTTTATTTGCTTTAGAAGAAAAGAAAAGAATTCATTTTCAAGTTTCTTATTTCAGTTTCTTGTTTGGTTAAGTAGTTAGGTTAGTTGTCTTTACTTGTCAGGAAGAAGAGTGATTTCTTAAGTTCTTTACTGAATACTTAGGACTTTAAGTAGCTCGTAGTCGAGCAAAATTCAGTTTTGATTTTTTTCTTTTAAAAGATCTTAGAAAGAAAAGTTAGTTAGAAAAGTTGGTTAAAGAGTTTTCAATTTGCAAATCTTTGTTTGTTGAAGAAGAAGTAATTTTGTTCCCAGCATTTGTTCTTCTCTTTTGTCTCTTTACAAACACCATCAATTTCATTT
>JZKD02S1736594.1:94266-104616 GCA_000966675.3 Picea glauca | reverse complement strand
CCTCTCAACTACTCCATTTTGCTGTGGATTCCTTGGAATAGTGTACTCTCTTTTGATCCCATGTTTATCGTAGAACTCTTTGAAGTTCCATGAATTAAAATATCCTCTTCTATCATACCATACCACCTTCAATATTTTTCTTGTTTGATTCTCAGTCAAAGCCTTAAACACTTTGAATTTTTCGAATGCTTTAGATTTTTCCTTCAAAAAGGAAACCCATGTTAGTCTAGAATAATCATCAATAATCAACATGAAATAGTTTTTTTTTTCCTATACTTTCTTTCCTTGATGGTCCACATAAATCCATATGTACTAACTGGAGAGGTTTTTCTATTGAAGTAAAGTTCTTAGATTTGAACTGTGTCCGAGTAAGCTTTTCTATTTGGCAAGGTTTACAAACAAAATCACATGGATTTGATATCTTTGGAAGATCTTTTACTGCCCCACTGTTTCTAAGCTTGATTATATGATCAAAATTTAGGTTTCCAAGTCTCCTATGCCATAACCAACTTTCATCATACTTGATTAAGTGACATTCTTCTTTTTCTTCTTTTAACACATAGACATTGTTTTCTGTTCTTATGCCTTTTGCAACCAGTTGTCCTGTATTCCAAGATTTTATTCTACAATCTTTAGAATTAAAAACAACTTCACATCCTCTGTCAAAAAATTGACTGACACTAAGTAGATTATGTTTCAGACCATCTACAAACAACACATCTTGAGATTTTCCTTTTCCATTACTCAAACTTACCATTCCTTTACCTTTTATTTTTCCTGGTGCATCATTTCCAAAAGTTACATTCCCTGATTTGCTTTCACTTAGAGATAGAAACTTACTTTTGTCTCCAGTCATATGTTTGGAACATCCACTGTCAATATACCATGGATTATTTTGTATTTTGGCTGATAACACTAATCCACACTTGTCACCTTCTTTCTTCCTCCAAACCTTGAAATTTTCAGTAGAATGATTCAAATCTAGCTTATAGTTCTTTAAGCGACAATCTGCAGCTTTATGTCCATAATTATGGCAGGTGTAACATTTTGGTTCACTAAATAACAAATCATAACGATTGTTATGCTTAACCTGCATCTTTTTCCTAGCCATCGCATGATTTGTAGTCTGTGATTGTTTGTTACTTGGTTGTCTCAATCTTTGTTGTGACAGATAATTATTCCTTGAGTATCCTGATTTCTCATATCTAAATCTTAAAGAACAATTTACATCTTTGTGACCAAAGTTAGAACAGAAAAAACAATATCCATAGAAAAATCCTTTGTACCTGGAAAATGACTGTCTTCCTTGTGCGAGTCGATTTCTTCCATGATGATGATTTCTTTGACCAAAAGATGTGTTTGTGTTATTTATTTGATCTACAGATTTGGTTTTGGTACTTTTTCTTTCATTCCTTCTTAGCAACTGATTATCTTTCTTTGTTTTTGTAGATTGGTTGTTGTCAATGATTGTAGATTTGACAAACTTGATGGATTCTGTGTTACTTGGCTGATCACTACTTGATCCTTCTTCATAACCTAAGCCATCTTTCAACTTTGGATTACTTTTCTGATTTAGAATGGAGGTTAATCCTTCCGAGGCTTTAATACTTGAAAGATTTTGGTGATACAATGCCTTAACATTCTCCATCTCTTTTCTGGTTTTTACTATTTCTTCTTCCAAAGCTTCACATCTCACTTTCTTCTTTGATAGTTGTTGTTTCAGAATGTCCTCTATTTTATTTGCCTCTTCTAACTGCACTTTTAGCAAGACAAAGTATTCATTGGGTTTTTTACCATTCATTTTTTTTTTTAATGTCTGGAGGAATCAACAACTAGTTGGGCACGTGGCCGTGTTATCCAACTGCTACCACTATAGCCTCCAGGTGTGCCCACAAGGCCCCATATGTGACACACATTGTAAGTCGGGGGGAGTTGAACTTGAAACCTCATGGAACTTCATTTTCATGGCACTTGCCAATTGAGCTGCCCCCCCGGGGGATTTTTACCATTCATTTTAAACTGCATCAAAAACTATTTTTGTTTTCTCTTCTTAAATATGAGTTTGTCAATTTCTTCCAAAACACTGATTAATTCACCTTCCATATCCACTAAAACTTATTCTTCATCCATGTCACCTCCTGTGTATTCATCATCAAGAAATCCCATAGCCATAAGCATAAAATCATTCACTTTGTCTTCGCAGGATGAATCACTATCTATGTCTTCTGAGGAATCATCATTGTTTGCACACAGAATTTTCTTTTTACTATATTTCTTAAATTTGTATTTTTGTTCATCATCAGAGTTTTGATCCTTTTTCTTCTGAGGACACTTTGATGCAAAATGACCTATCTTACCACAGTTAAAACATTTGAAGGGAAGATTGCCTTGGTATTTGCCTGATACTTTCTTTAACCTTCTCACAAAGTTTGCCTCAATATCATCTAATTCTGAATCAATATTATTGTCTGCTTTAAAAGATGCTTCTCTAGTGATGGATTTATCTTTGCTAATTCTCATTTCATATGCAATTAGAGTTCCTAGGAGTTGATCAATAGACATAGTTTTAAGATCATTTAGTTCTTCTATTGCAGAAACTTTTGGATTAAACCTATCAAGCAAAGATCTTAAAATATTTTGAACTCAAAATACATCTTCAATCTTCTCACCAAGACCCTTCATGGCATTCACAAGCTCTTCAAATCTTAAAAAATACTTACTAACTGTTTCATTCTCATTCATCTTTAGTTGTTCAAATTTCAGTCTATATGTTTGAAGTTTGACATATTTTACTTTCTCATTTCTTGCATAACTGCTAATAAGTTTATCACACTTTGCTTTGGAAGATTCAAGATGCATCACCTTTACAAAATCAGCTTCAACAAGTCCATTCAAGATATAATTCATTTCCTTAGCATTGAAGCTAAATTCTAACTTATCATCTTTGGAAGCTAGCACAACAGGATTTATATATCGAGTCTCTACTACATCCCAAACATCAACACCTAAGGCCATTATGTAGGTTCTCATTCTAACTTTCCAAAAGGCAAAATTTGTTCCATCAAATAGAGGAGGATTATTGGCTGAAGTCCCTTCATTACTTGTCATGTTTAAGCTTACAGATATACCTTTAAATAAAAGGAACCCGTTCGGATACCAATTGTTGAAATTACTAAGACAACTGAGAGGGGGGGTGAATCAGTTGTTACTGTGCTTAAACAATATTATGTTTATTAAAACATTTTTAAAATTCACCAAGTGACCATCAAGATTATANAATAGTCTTAGATCAACGGTCCACATCCCTCTATGATCTAATGGTCCAGATCTTATCGCGATTTCATGTTTCGTGACTTCAAAGGTTAGAGAACCTCCTTCCTTTGACTCTTCAGTTAGTGAAATTATGATCTCTCGCCACGTGTCCTCTGGATTCAATGGCTCAGATATCATCGCGATTTCATGTTTCACGGAATTGGAGGATGTCTCTCACCCATTACCCTCTTCACAGTTATACTGGATCTAACGAATGTTGGTCGTCGTCGCTCAGATCCGACGGTTGAGGTCTAATATCCTCCTATATTCTATTTTGAGTGTCCTCACTATTGTTCTTTCCATCAATATTCTGAGTGTCATCGCTGTTGTTCTTGCCATCAATATTCTGAGGGTAATCATTGTTTTTCTTTCCATCAATGACAAACACATTCTTTTCCTAAAATACATGCCAACATAAATCACCTTTACTTATACTAGACCAGACACAACAATAGGGCCGACCTCAATAACTCAGAAAATAATTAATTATTACAATAAACATTAATTATCTTTCACATATGGTAGAGCCAACCTATACCCTTTACATCACAATTAGGGTTACAAGTAAATCTTACTCTCATAAAATACAACAAGGGATATCACACATCCACTAGTGCTCAACCACTAGGGGCACGTCCACTTGTGCTCAACCACATGAACGCCCTACTCAAAAAATATCTATCTTAATGAGTCCACATGAGAATCATCTAGAGTACCATCTCAATCCCGAGTCAACTGAGTCCACAAGGTAGGATACGACATGTCATAACAACTCAGTCCAGATTCTGACTCACACCCATCACATGGGCACCTTCACCCCACACAAGGGTACAAATCGTTTCATCTCAATCTAGAGAGGAACAACACACCCAAATCATGGGAATCCTCACCCCACACAGGGGCACACATCATCTCATCTCAGTCCAGAGAGGAATGACACACCCATCTCATGGGCACACCCAACACATGGGATCTCTCATAGGTTGACTCACTTAGTCTGTGTCCTGGAGGATGTCTCATGAAGATGTAATCATCAACACTCACTCTTAGTTAGGGAGGCATTCTCCACCAGGCCAATTCTCTCACAAAAGTACTTGAAATTCGTCTTGGCAAGCGGTTTGGTGAAGATATCTGCAATATCTTCATGTGTAGGAAGGTACTGCATGTGTATTGGTTTCCTCTGCACCAAGTCAATGATATAATGATATTTTATCTCAATGTGTTTCGATCTATCATGAAAAACAATATTCTCAGAGAGCTTCACACAACTATGGTTATCACAATGAATAATGGTAGGATCCATCTCATGATCAAATAAATCTGTCAAGAGCTTGCGAAGCCACACTGCTTCGTGGACTGCCACACTCAATGATATATACGCTGCTTTTGTAGTACTCAAGGACACATAACTCTGTTTCTTTCTGAATCACGAAACCATGGAAAACCCCAAGGTAAAACAACAACTGAATTTTCTCTTCTGGTCCACTACGCTCTCTTCCCAATCTGCATCGACATATCCTTGCAAAATCAAGTCTACACTGGAGGCATGTCTCAGGCCATATCCAACTGTGCCTCATAGATATCTCAATACATGCTTCACTGCTATCCAGTGAGTCAGTCTCTGCTGACTCATGACCTCACTAAGTACATTCACTACATAGCACATATCAGGTCTGGTATTAATCAGATACATCAATGATCCAATCAGCTGTTGGTACAAATGTGGATCAATCTTGCTCGAATTAGTAGAAGCATCATTCATTTTCTTCAAATCCATCACCATCGATGTAGGCATGGATTTTCTCTCTGTCATACCGAACTTCTTCAATATCTCCACTGTATATTTTCCTTCACTCATGAAAATATCATCAGTCCTCTTCCATACATCTAGTCCCAAGAAGTAGTGTATTATAACCAGATCCTTGATCTCAAATTTAGAAGTCAATGGTCGCTTGCATTCAACAACAATTCTTTCTGAACCGGTGAGGAATAAGTCATCCACATACATGACCAATATTAGGAACTCGTTACCAAAAATATGATAATATAGGTTTGGATCAACAAAACTCTTCATGAATCCCAAACTCATCAATAATCCATCCATATTCTTGTACCAAGCATTAGGTGCTTGCTTTAGTCCATACACAACTTTCTTCAACCTGCACACATGAGTTTTCTCGTTGTGTATTACGAATCCTTCTGGCTGCTCGATGTAAACTTCTTCATCAATATCACCATTGAGAAATGCTATTTTTACATCCATCTGATGTAGTTTCCAACCCATGGATGCATCTAGTGCAATGATAGTACATATGGAAGTGTATTGGGCTACTGGAGAAAATGTCTCCTCATAGTCAAATCCCTCCACCTGTGAGAATCCTTTGGATAAAAATCTCACTTTTTATTTCTTGACACTTCCATCAACTGCATTTTTGATCTTATATATCCACTTGGAAGTTACTACAGACTTCTCTTCTCGTATCGAAAAAATATCCCACACATTATTCTTCAAGATGGATTGATATTCTTCTACCATGGCATCTTGCCATACCTACTGACCTGTCGCTTCTCCATGAAAAGAAGGCCTAGAATCAATGATGTGGCTCATGGCTGAAAAGTAGCTTGAAAATCTCTTTGGTCTCTTGCTCTCTCATGATGTGCCTTGAGGAGCTGTATGGCCCTCTTCCTCTTGCATAGTTTGTCGAGCCCGGGAAGACCTTTTATGCCCTACTGAAATATCTCTGGGGATATCAACTAGAGAAACTGGATCAGATGGAACAACTTGATCAACTGGAATAATGGTTGTCTCCCTCTAAACTGCTGAAGGGGTAGAAGGTATTGTCTCACTATCAATCTCCATCTAAGATTCTCTGGATCTTTGAAAGGCTATCTCTTCTTCAAAGATAACATCTCTGCTTACCTCAATCTATCTCTTACCAGGGATGTATATCCTATATGCCTTCAAAGATTCAATGTATCCCAAAAATGTACCCTTTATCCCTAAAGGGTCTATCTTGGACCTCTTCTCTTTGGGTACATGAAAGTATACCGGGCACCCAAATATCCTGAAGTGTCCAATCTCAGGCTTCACTACGGTGAAGGATTCTTCGAGAGTTATGTTCTTCAAAATTGGGTGAGGAATACTGTTATGAACATATACTACTGTCATGCATGCTTCTTCTCACATAATCATAGGTAGACTCTGATCATGTATCATTTCTTTGGTTGCCTCAATGATGGCTCTGTTCTTCCTCTCTGCAACCCCATTTTCTTGAGGGTTGTAAGGGACTGTGTACTCCCTCTTGATCCCTGCTTCAATATAGAAATTTCTGAAATCCTTGGAGGTGTATTCTCCTCCATTATCTGATCTTAGTACCTTGATCTTTCTTCCAGTTAGGTTCTCAACCTGAGCTTTGAATTCTTGAAATCTTGCAAGGACTTCATCCTTGGTATTTAGGAAGTAAATCCAATTTTTCTGAGAGTGATCATCTATGAAGAGTACATAGTACAAATATCCATTCAAGGAGGAAAAAATAATTGGCCCACACACACATGAATGTATCAAGTCCAATATTTCCTTGGATCTATTGTCATTGCTCAAGAAGGACCCTTTGATATTCTTACTAAGGGAACAACTTTTGCAAACACCTTTATGCTGAATCTCTATCTATGGAAGTCATGTTACCATTTTCCCTAGAGTTGGAAGAGATATATAATGGAAGTGAGCAAGTATCCTATGCCATAGCTCACTCAAGCTGATAGTATCATGTAACAGGGTCTGGACTGGTCTGATGGTCAACCTGTATAAGTTTCTTTCTCGAACACCAATTACTCTAGCAAAATTTATATGTGATTCCTTGTTCCATGCAAGAAAGTTTCCTTTAGAAAAGGTAACCTTGCAGCCTTTGTCTTCTAAGGAAGAAATGGAGACAAGGTTCCTCTTCATCCCAGGTACATATAGTACCTCACTTAACTGAAGAGGTATGCCAAAATCTAGTTGGAATGTAGAAGTTCCAACCCCTCTTACATTATATATGGCATTGTCTCGAAGTACAAAATGTATATTTGTCTCTTTCTGAACAAGATCTCTACATACGATCATGTGCCTGGAGGCACCACTGTCAATTAACCAAGTATCATTATCAGTAGGAACCATAACTGAGAGTGATGAAATGCATAAGAAGGATTCTTATTTTATGTATTCATCTCTCTAAAGTCTTGGCTTCCAGGAACTTCATTTGCTTGATTCATCAAGCTTATCTTCCATCATAGTTCTGTTCACCATATTTTCAGATTCTTCACAAACCCTTGCCAACTGGGCTAGAAAACCTAACGGCTAGGCTAGGATAGAAAACTTAGGTTTTGTTGGGATTATGACTGCCAAAAATAAGACTTGAAAGTGAGAAGAACACCGACGAGCTAAAAATCTCCTTTAATGAGCTGCATAAACCCTAAATTTGAATTTTCTGAGAAAATTGCGAAACCCTAGGGCCAAAAATCCAAAAATCTTAGAATTACAATCTAAAGCTTGTTGGAGGTGCATTTAAGGAGTTCATACACTCCCATAAAATTTTTGTCNAATAGTCTTAGATCAACGGTCCACATCCCTCTATGATCTAATGGTCCAGATCTTATCGCGATTTCATGTTTCGTGACTTCAAAGGTTAGAGAACCTCCTTCCTTTGACTCTTCAGTTAGTGAAATTATGATCTCTCGCCACGTGTCCTCTGGATTCAATGGCTCAGATATCATCGCGATTTCATGTTTCACGGAATTGGAGGATGTCTCTCACCCATTACCCTCTTCACAGTTATACTGGATCTAACGAATGTTGGTCGTCGTCGCTCAGATCCGACGGTTGAGGTCTAATATCCTCCTATATTCTATTTTGAGTGTCCTCACTATTGTTCTTTCCATCAATATTCTGAGTGTCATCGCTGTTGTTCTTGCCATCAATATTCTGAGGGTAATCATTGTTTTTCTTTCCATCAATGACAAACACATTCTTTTCCTAAAATACATGCCAACATAAATCACCTTTACTTATACTAGACCAGACACAACAATAGGGCCGACCTCAATAACTCAGAAAATAATTAATTATTACAATAAACATTAATTATCTTTCACATATGGTAGAGCCAACCTATACCCTTTACATCACAATTAGGGTTACAAGTAAATCTTACTCTCATAAAATACAACAAGGGATATCACACATCCACTAGTGCTCAACCACTAGGGGCACGTCCACTTGTGCTCAACCACATGAACGCCCTACTCAAAAAATATCTATCTTAATGAGTCCACATGAGAATCATCTAGAGTACCATCTCAATCCCGAGTCAACTGAGTCCACAAGGTAGGATACGACATGTCATAACAACTCAGTCCAGATTCTGACTCACACCCATCACATGGGCACCTTCACCCCACACAAGGGTACAAATCGTTTCATCTCAATCTAGAGAGGAACAACACACCCAAATCATGGGAATCCTCACCCCACACAGGGGCACACATCATCTCATCTCAGTCCAGAGAGGAATGACACACCCATCTCATGGGCACACCCAACACATGGGATCTCTCATAGGTTGACTCACTTAGTCTGTGTCCTGGAGGATGTCTCATGAAGATGTAATCATCAACACTCACTCTTAGTTAGGGAGGCATTCTCCACCAGGCCAAGTCTCTCACAAAAGTACTTGAACTTCGTCTTGGAAAGCGGTTTGGTGAAGATATCTGCAATATCTTCATGTGTAGGAAGGTACTGCATGTGTATTGGTTTCCTCTGCACCATGTCAATGATATAATGATATTTTATCTCAATGTGTTTCGATCTATCATGGAAAAAAATATTCTCAGAGATCTTCACACAACTATGGTTATCACAATGAATAATGGTAGGATCCATCTCATGATCAAATAAATCTATCAAGAGCTTGCGAAGCCACACTGCTTCGTGGATTGCCACACTCAATGATATATACGCTGCTTTTGCAGTACTCAAGGACACATAACTCTGTTTCTTTCTGAATCACGAAACCATGGCAAACCCCAAGGTAAAACAACAACTGAATTTTCTCTTCTGGTCCACTATGCTCTCTGCCCAATCTGCATTGACATATCCTTGCAAAATCAAGTCTACACTGGAGGCATATCTCAGGCCATATCCAACTGTGCCTCATAGATATCTCAATACATGCTTCACTGCTATCCAGTGAGTCAGTCTCTGTTGACTCATGACCTCACTAAGTACATTCACTACATAGCACATATTACGTCTGGTATTAATCAGATACATCAATGATCCAATCAGCTGTTGGTACAAATGTGGATCAATCTTGCTCGAATCAGTAGAAGCATCATTCATTTTCTTCAAATCCATCACCATCGATGTAGGCATGGATTTTCTCTCTGTCATACCGAACTTCTTCAATATCTCCACTGTATATTTTCCTTGACTCATGAAAATATCATCAGTCCTCTTCCATACATCTAGTCCCAAGAAGTAGTGTATTATAACCAGATCCTTGATCTCAAATTTAGAAGTCAATGGTCGCTTGTATTCAACAACAATTCTTTCTGAACCGGTGAGGAATAAGTCATCCACATACATGACCAATATTAGGAACTCGTTACCAAAAATATGATAATATAGGTTTGGATCAACAACACTCTTCCTGAATCCCAAACTCATTAATAATCCATCCATATTCTTGTACCAAGCATGAGGTGCTTGCTTTAGTCCATACACAACTTTATTCAACCTGCACACATGAGTTTTCTCGTTGTGTATTACGAATCCTTCTGGCTGCTCGATGTAAACTTCTTCATCAATCTCACCATTGAGAAATGCTATTTTTACGTCCATCTGATGTAGTTTCCAACTCATGGATGCATCTAGTGCAATGATAGTACATATGGAAGTGTATTGGGCTACTGGAGAAAATGTCTCCTCATAGTCAAATCCCTCCACCTGTGAGAATCCTCTGGATAAAAATCTCACTTTTTATTTCTTGACACTTCCATCAA